>MQRK01170236.1:17631-28163 GCA_001938485.1 Girardia tigrina
GCAGACTATATTCTGTAAAATAGAAAACGCAATATTTTGTGGAATTGCGAAATAATAACCAAAAATATTAAATGAAGTTTAATTTAAAACGAATCGATTTTATTGAGCTTTTTGTTGTAATTGAACGGACAACAACAACCTTGAACGGATAAGGAAACAAGGCAAAATTACGGATTTTTTTAAGGTATCAACGGGCGAAAAAAATAGCAATGTAAGTTCAGAAGGTACAGATGATAGTATTCGGCTGAAAAAACATTCGCACTTAATGGAATTGAGCAGCGACAATGAAAAACAATAAAAATAAAAATTCATGGAATTTTTTCACGGATATTTCAGACTATTTTTGTTTGTTTTTTATGCATTTACGTGGGTTTATATTTGTTTTTTTGAATAATTAATTGAATTTTTATTTATTTTTTTATCTTTAATAGAATTAATGTTCATTCCGTGGCATTTAAATGTTTTTTTTTGAACTTAACCCCACATTTTGTACCAGCATCTGGTCTCCTATAGCACGGTTTCACATAACACGTCATATTTTTGGAACCTATCGACCGTGTTATAGGAGGGATACCTGTATAATATATAAATATATAATATATATATATATATATATATAATATATAATATGTAATATAATATATTTCAACTTCCTATTAAATGTCTCGGAAAAATTGTTTGCCAAGATAGCAGCGTTAAACCAATTGATTATTGATAAATCTGTCAACCATGTACGTTGAAAGTATCGAAAAAAAATTCGATTTTGCTTTGTTAGTCTGAAGATCAAATTGGTAAGTCTTTTAATTCATTGAAGACTATCAGGATTTTATCAATTGGTAAGAAACCGAGTGCCATTACAAGTTCATCAACTTGTTAAATTGTTTATTTTTTGTGTATAAGTTTTTCAATCCAAGTTCACCTAACTTCCTCGCAACTGCCTGTTTGAAATGAAAATAGCATCCTTGACAATTTATTTCATTGAATTCTTCACGAAGTGCACGGATTGGGACTTTTTCAAAGTCACCAATAGCCATAATAGGATTGAATTGGGGAACCAGCTCTTTTATTTATGCCATGACAAGTTTGTAATGAGTTTTTTTTGCGAGTTTTCATGAGAACGAAAAATGTTGGCAACATTCGAGGCCCACTACGAACAGAAATGATGAAAAGCTAAGTGAAAATTTTAGGCACAGTAAAAAAGGTTCCATCATAACAAATAGTGTCAAAGTTATGCAAGGTTTCAATCATTTCGGTCGAAAAAAATAATGCTGCTATAGTTTCTCTTTCATCTGTTATTTGAGCTTTAAAATGAGTTTTCATTAATTCATTTACCATGAGTGCTTCAACATACATAGATGCAGTTTCTGGAATCATTGGGTAGCGGTGGTGCTTTCTGAACAGCATACCTCTGGCCACCATTGGATATGAGATCCTTGACGAAACTTCATTTGGATGATTCCTAGAAATATTATCAAAATTGTCTTTATAGCTGCTCGAAGAAGCCTCAGACTCATTTTTAAGTTGTATTTTAAACTTCCTCATTGGTTCATCGTGAGCTTCAGCTGAGAGGTTGTGTTCAGCGTTATCATATATCAGTTCATTATTATTAGTCATGATGGAGGCAGTAGACTTGCACGATGTATGTTGATACATTTGGCCCATGAGGGCTATTCTCGTGGGGTATGACTTATTTTTGTAGTACAAGTATCCCCCAACTTTGTATAGCATTGGTCCTTTTCGTAGGCCCTCGACAATTTCATATACTACAAAAATATAGTAAATTTTTATGCATTAAAGAGGAAACTTTCTTTCAATAAATGTTTTTTTAATACTTTAAATAAAACAAAAGTTAAATATATAGTAAATTAAAAAAAATATTTTTTTTAAATTAGTTCTAATTCAAAATTAATTCCAATGCGAAATTAAATTTATTCCATTGTTTTAGTAATTATTTAGTAATTTAAATTATCTACTAAATTTAAAAAAAACGCAAAATTAAATTACCTCTAATTAATTCTAAATTAAATTAATTCTAATGCGAAATTAATTCCAACGCGAAATTAATTCCAACGCGAAATTAATTCCAACGCGAAATTAATTCCAATGCGAAATTAATTCTGCGCGAAATTAATTCCAACACGTAATTAATTCTGTCACCCTTTTTAATCGCCTTGGCATGGATTCAACAAGACTTTTACAATAGTCTTTTGATAGTTCGTACCATATTTTATGAACAGCCACCCACAGCTGTTCTGACGATGTGCACCTTATCGTTTGTAATTTCCTTTTTAAAAGTATCCATACATTTTCGATAGGATTTGCGTCTGGTGAATTGCCTGGCCATGGTAAAAGGTCGACTTCCTTCTTTTTTAAGAAATTAAATGTCGACAGTGCACAGTGTGGTGGTGCAAGATCTTGCTGAAAAATGAATTGTTGTTTTGGAAATACCAAGCACTTTCCAATAATATCAATGTTATGTATTATAGTTTCCTGGTACGTTTGATCATTCATTGAACCTTCTACTTTTCTAAGAAGACCTACCCCGTTTGCCGAAAAGCACCCCCAGACATGAACTTTGGCTCCGTGGCTCATGGTTTTCATGGATGTTTCCGAGTTTGAACCTTTAATTTCTAGTTCGTCTGATCCAACGTCTACCACGATGATTATAACATTGGAAAATGCATTCATCGCTAAATATAACAGAATACCAAGTTTCTTTATACCAATTTTGATATAATGAAGCCCCCTGTATTCTTCTTTGTCTCTGTTTAGCAGTAAGGAAAGGTTTCTTTAAAGCTTTGAATGCCCGTATTCCATATTTCTGTAAAATCCTTTCGACTGTCGACTTACTTATGGCTATTGAGGAAGAAGAATTAAATATCCTTGTAATATTTAATGTGGAAATATTATTGTTTAAACGATTTATGCGTTTAATCACTCTTTCTGATCTGGCGCTTAGTTTATGAGGTCTGCCTCCACGTGGCTGATCTTTCACTTCTCCTGTTTTTAAATACTTCGCACATATTTTTTGTATTCCACGTTTTGAAATATTTCTATTATATCTTGTTCGACCTTTATTTGATTCCATGTACTTCCTGCATTTTTAAGCGCAACAATCATTCCACGCTCAAATTCACTAAATACTCTTGACATTTAATTTAACTAAAATTTAAAAAAATTAATGAAAATTTCAATATTTAACATATAAATTCAAATGTGTAGCATAAAAAACTATATATAAAACTATATATTCAAAATTAATATGACGTAAAAATTTTAGTTAGAAAATAAGTAATCAAAATATGAGGGGTGAACAGACTTATGAATCCTACTGTATTTCAGTTAGATAATATTCAAAATAATTGTTTAAATATTGAGATTTAATTAGAGTTTAAAAGACGATATTTTGAAAAAAAATTAGTTTTATTTCTTTTAATTATGTTCCACCACTTTAAAAAATTGAGTAAAATTCCTGAGTGTAAAGGACTAAAAAGACATTTTCTAAAAAAATGGCAATGGAAACTTTTCAAAAACACGGTGAAAAAATTGATTTTAATTTTAGTTTATTTTTTAAAAACCAACTTTCCACCTGAGATTTATAGTAATATTGTTTAAGTATCTTTTACTCCTAAGAATTAGGAAAAAAATCTGAGAAGTCGAAGCTGATGACAAAGTTTTATTTTTCAATCAAAAATCTACCCGCTCAAATTCCCCGCAATTAATCAGTTTGATTAAACAATCCTAATTAAATCCGATTGCTATTTCTCCACACGCCACCCTGCCTTCAAGGCATACAAGCAGACACCGCTTCAGCAGGGGGGACCCGATCACCGACACTGGCTTGAATTCCCATATAGATGAATTCCTGGACGGCGAATATCTCATTGTGGCCGCCCACCGGAGATTTTCTTCGCTCTTCTAACTCGCATTCGGCGGCTTGTGGCCCGTCCCGATCGCTACTTTCACTAGTCGCGCGCGGATCGCCCGTATCCCTGATCTCCGTTTGTCCGACATTATAACTGCTCGCCGCGGATGGGGCCAACCGCACGTGACTTACGTGGTAGGGTCTGCAGTCGACTTCCACTTGATGCGGCAGGTGCAACCAGGTAATGGTTGTGTGTCTCCACTGTGACATGCACGAATACGGTGGTGCCGGTTTCACAAATACTTCATCTCCGATTCGAAATCTGTTAATTCGTATTTCTCGACTCCGACTGATGTTAGTGAGGTAGAATGCCTTCGGTAATAATAGCCTCCGCTTATGTGCAAAAATGGTTAAGGCTGGTATGACGTTACTTGCGTTTGGCGTTGCATTATACCACGCAACCATCTCACCCACCGACATGTTACTCCGAGCCACCATTCGTTTAATAGTCCTGTGGCCGCGTTCCACAATTTCATTTCCGCTCGGACGGTTCACACATCTGAAGTGAGCTTCAATACCCACTCATTCTAGCAGTCTCGACACGCCGGACCCCCTGAAAGTCCAATAGTTATCGAGAATTACTTCCTCTGGTAAACCGAATTCGATCCAGACGCTATTCATTGCGGAATAGATATCCGCTTCACTCTCCGTCGCAATTTGGCACCATATCATAAATCGCTCGGTCCACCATGGTCAGAAATTTTGCCGCCCCAAAGTGTGTTACAACCACAGTAACTCCTGTCCACGATTTCCTTACCCCGAGATCACCTTTCTCGCACTGAATTGGCGATTGGTCGATTGATGCACACTGCTCGCACTCCTGAATCACTGCTCTGATTTGGTCTTCTGACATTTTACCCGGACCCCATATTTTTCTAGTTAGGAACATCGATCGTGAAGTTGCTTAATATCGTCCACTGATTCCAGTTGATCTCTGACAGTTACTGCTGCTGCCACCGCGGGGTTTCTCACCAACGTCCACCAGCTGGCTGGAATCCGAGTCAGCATATCCGCTTTGTTTTCTTCTGATCAGACCAGTGTTATGGTGACTTTCAATTTCTCTTCCTCGACGACTTGTTTAAATAAGCCCAACCGCCGCCTGATTAGAATCTCACTGCGTGCCTGAGATCTAATCGATTCGCGTCCATATAGTGCCGATGAGAGCCATTTGGTGACTGTTGCTGAGTCGGTTAATAATTCCAATTCCCGAATTCCCCATTTGACTCCCTCTGAGTGCGCATTTTGCGGTATCCAACTCAGCTAAATTGATGTAGTTAGTGTCGACTTTTTGACGCAACCAGCAGGCATCCTCGACGACTACACCGCCTATTTCGACGCATATACCGACCACGATCGAGCTTACGTCGCACCACACACGCCTCCTCTCGATTTGCGGTACCTCCCATTCGCCCTTAGCAGGATCTTCCGTTTGGAATCGGTGCGCCAACTGCTGAGCTATTTCTGCAATTTGAGGTTCCACAACCGTGTCCCATCCACAATCGCTGGCCATCCTTTTGATGATGCTGCACGCCGGTAGTAACCAACCACAGACAGGGTAATGTCCCACCAACCGACCCGTCCACGCGAATAAATTGCGGTGAGTGACTTACTCTGGCAGTGGTGGAACTTCTCCGGCACGGCGCCACCGTACTTTCCCGCTTTCGTCCACCTTAACCGAGAGACCCAACACTCGACTGCCGTCTATGGAAACTGGATCTTTCGCCTCTAATCCGAAGCACTGTAACACTTTTAGAAGTCGATTTACTGGCATTTCGGCGACATTGACTGCGATGTCATCGTAGTAGGTGTCTGTGTTCGCCTGCACCACCGGATCCGTGTGATAGAATTTTCTGCATTATTTTTGGGGCTACACTCCACCCGAACCCGAGCCTGGTTAGATAGTAAGATCTATTCCGATGTTGTACCACCTGGTAAGCCAAGAAGGATTGTTTGACCTTGATTTTTAGATAAGCCCACCGCAAATCGACAATGACCAGGTTTCGTCCCATTCGGCGCCATTTTTTCAACTTTTCAGCGCACACAAGGCTCTCAGTCGTATGACTTGAGATTGACTCGTTGAGTTCCCGGCAGTCAAGGACTGGTCAAACCTTCGCTTTTGCTTCTTGAAACACTGCCATGAGGGGCAGTGTCGACTGCCGGTGTCTTTCACATTCCACCATCCATCCTTTCGCTTTCCAGTATTCGAGTTCGGCATCGACTTCTAATTCATGCGCCCGGGCAGATTCATACTCCAACTGGCGGCTCTCGGCCATCTTTAAAATTGCCACGTAACGGACCAAGATGATCCATCGAACACTGCCGTGAAATCCTGATCGACGATACGAGTTAGTGCAGCGCCCTTCGATGCACTTGTCTGGATCCCCGGTTGAACCAACGAATCGCTCAATGCAACAGCGACCGCGAGTGGTGCTCTGTAACTGCCTCCCGACTCACGCTGTGCTTGCTGCGGTCCATTCACTGTGTCAGCGCCAAATCTGATTCCTTCTTCTAAGGTGCCCACATTCACCCCTCCCATTGAGGTGATTGTATCCATTCCTAGGATCATCTCCACTCCTATCGACTGCAAACTTCTAGTCAACAAAACCTAGCACCTTAAAAGCCGCCCGACACTTCAATCTTCACCCATACCCCGTGTGTCACTACTGCTTAACCGAGTACCGTTTGCAGTTTTTCGGATACACTTTGAATATGATCCGGTCGAACCAGCCGCTGTTCCATCATGGTTACGGAACACCCCGTGTTGACGAGTCCTCTCACCATCTTTCCTTCAACTCGGACGACGACTGCGGGTAACTGCGCATCAACATTCACAGGTACTCTCCCTGCGCAGAAGAGAGGACCTGTTGATCTTTTCCCGACTTTCGATTCCGTTGTGGACAGGCCGCGCAAAAATGATCCGATGAGCCGCAGATGAAGCACGCTCTGAATTATGAAACTGGTGATGGACCCTCTTTCACTTCTAGCGACACTTTGCAGTCCCCATGTGCAAATCGAAAAACCAAAGGGGGCAGATTTCCATTTTAAACCCGGCTATACCCTTTGCAGTGAAACACACCTTATCTGTTATATTATTCAGCCAGAAACTCAGTATTACGCTACTGATTACTCATTGACAATCTTCTTCTATTTCTTCTCTTCGTACTTCAATTACCTATGATTCGACGATCAATTAATAAATGCATGCTTCTTTAAGTATCTATATACAAGATAAAGTTATCTCATAAAAACGTTTACCACAATCACAAGCTGGATTCTTCAAAAATGAGTCAAAATTTGCTTTAAATCAAAGAAATTTGAACGAAGAAATTAGAATAACACAAAAAACATTAAATGAAGTTTGTGTTTGCATGCATCAGAATAATTTCTAAGAAATCAATTCAAAGAATGTTAATAAAAATGTATTTTTTACAAGTTTTTATTACGTTTCATTTGTTTGTCTGTCTGGATACATCAAATCTTGCGATCGAAAATTCACCTAGGAGTAAAAGCGAAAATTCCCGTTCACCTAGCGACATGAAACTTTCAGGACTGATGTATTCTAGGTGACAATAAACTTTTTCACTGTCACTGCTCATCTACCGCCCTTAGTTTGGCCGCAAAAAGTAATTAAAGTGTCGTTCTCATGTTTTCCTCGGTAGTAGGCTTTGAAATTTGCTACATCTAAATGCAAATAGAAAGCGGGTTTTCGCCTAGTAGGCTTTGATAATTCAGTCAAAAAATGTGGGAAGTGGGTGAAATAGATACAGAACCGCAAACATATGACAAATTATAAAAGCTTGTACACCAAAAATTTTTTGGTATGATATTATTTGCGTTAGAAATACTTATAATTTCTTAAAATCTCAAATTATTTGAAATATATGGCTCTCTTTTGACTTTTATATGATTTATTTACTCTGAACAATTTACATCGAAGTTAAATGTACACTATACATAGCTTAACATGTTCTCTGTCCCGAACAAAAAAGCAAAGTTGAGTCGCAAGTTCAAAAACTTTTTTAGAAAACATTGTTTTTATGTTTTTAAATTTGTTTGATGTATGTACTAGCGCGTCCCGTACAAATATTCCCTATTGAAATTATATGGGTTCCCTGACACACATATGGTTCAGGATCTTATTAGTGCTTTCTAAACGCAAGTTTCCTGAGCTGTATGTGGTTCAGCGGACAAGAAACGTGTTTAAAATATTTATATAACAATTTTTTATTATTAGAAAACATTTGAATTCAATTAAACTGAATTGTATTAGTTATTTGTTTGAGTTGTCTCGTTAAAGAACAAAATGTCATATAGTACATCAACCGTTAAATCAGTTACCATTGAGATGCTGTTCAAATACAAATAGCTTTACGACATTTATTTTTTCAGCAAATGCTAGAAAACTAAAAATTTTTGATTAAAAAAATCGATTTGATTAAATTACGATTACATAATTATCAAACAAGTATTTCACATTTTGGAATTGAAAATGAATAAAAAATTGTAAATTAAAAGATTATTTAGAAAATAATATTTTCCAGTTAACCAAAGAAAATATGTAGACACACAGTCATACATAAGCATACACAATTATATACTTTTAATTATTATAGAAAGAGTGAACAATACATACTGAATTTATTTTAAATCTAATTTTCTAACTTCATTGATTTTATTAAAATAATGAATAATTGTATGGGCTTTAATAAAATTATATGAAACAATCAATAAGTTTTATATAAATAAAAACATATTTTATTATTAAGTAAATATTTTCGAATATTGTAATTCAAATTTAAAAATAATAACCTGGAGATATGGCTTCGTTTTTAATTTGTTCCGCTTGCATTAACGATACGGGAAGAGCCAATAATAAGGCGATTAATAGATGAATTACGCAATTATAGGGTAAAGTATGCGTTGTAAGCCGGGAAATGAACAAACCAAATCCTTTATATGCAGCTATTTCCTTAAGAGCCTTTTTAATGCTATCCGGATCAAGACCCAATTCCACGCCATCATTTGCAGGATGACCTACTTTAAGGAGGCATGAGTAAATCAACCAAATCAACAATGTCAAAGATAAAATTATGCATGCTAATTGAAAATTCAGAGGTATTATTGACCACTGGTTCCCAAATCGAGGATCATAGATTTGTGATTTACATGTTAAATAATTTGATATTGCAAGACATATTAAAATTATTTGCATAAAAATAACTAGTATTGAATACCATAATTTCCACAGTCGATCACAATTAAATTTAAATTGAGTCAAAACTTTCATTTTTCCATTTACTACTTATTCAAATCAATGATTACTAATTTGGTGGTGCCAAGTTCAATCAATACTTTAAAACAACAAATACAAATATTGTATATACTATTATAATGTTTCTGTAACTCAGCATCTACACTTTGACAAGTTGTTTTGTAAATATTCTAAGAGAAGAGAAAATCCTGTTTGTAGTCAATTAGATTTGAGTTTTATACACACAAACTGGTTTATCAAGGTGAAATTGAAATTACCTGTAGGTGTGTTTTACACTAGCTTAAAAATATTATGACTAACAAAATTTTATTTCAATTTTATGCCTTGCTGCAATTGTAACTAAGGTATTGTTCTAAATAATAATACTAATATTTCAAGCTATAGCTATATTTGTTAAAAAAATAACAGCCATCAATTTCTTTTACAAAAATTGAATTGTTTGACATATAAATTAACATTTTTATATTTTAAAATTAAATGAATTAAGACATGCTAAACAATTGAATTTAATTTTATTCTAAACGAAATAGTATTGATGCTAAATTACTAGTTTTAATAGATATAAAATAAATGCTAACTCAATTCATGCAAATTTTATTGCTTTTACATTGGCAATAATATCGGTCATACTCATTAACGAACTAATAAGTCCCGACCACTTACGATCCACATGGACAATCATTCTTAAAACACGATTATTTCATTTTTATCCATCAATGAACAGATTTGATCAAGTATAAAATTCCTTATTGTTTGCTAATCAATATTTTCGATTTGGAAAAAAATCAAAACGAGGACGAGGTAACAAATCTTATTATTTTTGTCATGTACGAAAAAAAATGCATTCAAAATAAATCAAATTCAACATAAACACTGACGCGTTTAAACAATCCTCCATAAAACGTAATACACCTGTTCTCGTTTGCAAATGTCACGAAAGCATTTGGTTATATTCCTGTAAAGAACGTCATATTTAATAATTGAATAAAAATAACCTCACCAATCAAAATTGATTTGACAGGCATTTGTATATGGTTCGGACCAAGTGACTATGTCTAAAATATATGTAAATATGTTGGGTTTTAAATTATTAAAAATTATCTTTTATTCAATTATTCACTTTTTAAAATACAAATCTTAAATCTTTATCTTTAAATCTCTTTTCTTTATTCTTTAATCAATAATCTTTAATCAATAATTCTCAATCAATAATCTTTAATCAATAATCTTTTATCTTTTGATCTGACTCCAATTATTCAGAAAGGTCTTCCAACATAAATATATGAGTAACGAACACAAATTCTTTTATCAAACTTTATTTCAAATAACAAATAT
>MQRK01170250.1:6455-19693 GCA_001938485.1 Girardia tigrina
ATATATATATATGTTGAAGATTATTTTAAAAATTATTGTCAAAAATGTTTCCATCATTATATTTTGCCATCTTTAGTAGCTTATATTTTTGATAATACAAGAGTATATATATATAAACCAAATTAATTAATCTTTTATTTTGGTAAAATTTTATTGGATAATAATTATTATTTTATTTATTTATTTATTCATTATTACTATTAATATTCAAAAAACTAAAAAATAATGGCAAATTATGTTTGTAAACCACATAATATTAAAGTATTGCTCCCAAGACGAAACTGGTCCAAAGTAATCAAATTAGAATATATAATTTTATTATAAATATTAAATATTTGTATTTATTTGTATTTATCTAGGATAATTTGTGAATTAACAATTATTATTATACTAATAATAATGATGATATGTTTTATTGATGCTACTTTAATTTTTCCATTTTTATATTAATCAAAGAGTTGTCCCTGATCAGCGCTTATTTGTTCAATAATCAATTTATTAAAAAAACTTTAACTACATTATTTTTCATATATATAAATGTACAATTATTTTTGTAATAAAGACTCTGGGCCGAAAAATTAGATAATATTGCCAGTAATGGAAAAATACATAAATATATAATTAAAATAATAAAAAGAAATTAAAAAATTAAATAAAGTAAATAAATTAAAAAAATAATTAAAAAAAATTTAAATAAAACAACTAAATTAAATAATTAAAAGTAAAGCATAAGAATAAATAAAAATGAAAAATTTAAAGTAAATTAAATAAAGTTAAATTAAGAAAATCAAATTAATTAATAAATTATATTAAATTTAAAAAAATGAAAGTTTGAACTGATGTCAGTTCATTATTTAAATTGTTGTTAAACTAATGATTCATTATCGACTCGATATTTTCTTTTAATTCGGTCAGTATGTGTGTTGAAATGAGAGTGAAATAAATGTGTGTGTGTTTGTTTTGTAGGGAATATGGAAATAAATTAAATATGTGTGAATTGTGAATGCATGTGTGACTGATTGCATCCAATGTGATTTGTTTTCAAATGTGATTGGAAAATGGTACATGTGTGTGTTTTGTTATTTTTAAAATATGTACGGGACTAAATGATTGCCACAATTTTCAAAAAATTTTGTTTGAATGCGTCAATGAAGAATTTAAAAAAAATATTGAATTAGATAATAAAAAGAGAAAAAAAGGCTTGTTCTTTCTTTCAATTAGTTAAATTTTAACGACCAAAAACGATTTCCGATGAATCAAATGAGCAAAGAAAAGACAAAACAAAAGTCTATTTTCATTTTGCGAATAAATTTCTCAATTTGAAAGCTCATAAATGAAGCGGTTGATAAATTCGAATGCACTTACGATAAAATCGAGGAAAACCTTTAAATGTGTTCAGAAACTCTATCATCTGTTAAGAAAATTTCTTGTGATAGCACATCTTCGGGTAAACTATATTCTTTTGACTCGTTGAACAGTGATTCTCACTAGTCCAATCCTAACAGTTCTTCTATACTTAAAACTTCATACATATTCGAGTGAACTTGGCATAAAAACCATCGTCAATGGGCCTAAAAGAAAAGCTGAAGTTCTTTCTAGTTCTCAGTTTAATGTCGATGCATGGTTTCATCAAGAGGCTGTATTTGAAAATGTTTAACAGAGAAGTTGAGTGTGAAACTTGAATATTCATTTTTAAATCCATGGATCTTATTAATAAATCGATTACACAGAATTTGAAAATCATTTTCATCGGTTTTCATTTTACATTTTAAATTATGTTCCTATTTATTGTATTGTTTGATTAACTGATATTGATAGAAAAATTTTGATAATTTGTTGAAGAATTCAAAGGCACTTCTAACAAAAAGATACATTCATTATTCAATCTATCAAATAAACAAAAAAAATTGTCATTAATTTTATAATTTTATTAATCTACCAGAATTTATTCCCCTTAAATTTTCCATTCAAGTCTGTACCGATCTGATAAAAAAAAGTTACAGAAATTCGATGTTGTAAAATCAGTTTTTAGAGGAATATTTTTTTTAAATTTGAAAGAAAATTATGTCCTTTGGATTTTGAGCGCTACTCTATTATCCAAAGAGAATTTTGACAAATGTTCTGTGTTTGATACAGACTCTTTTTAGGTTTCACTGTAGTAATTTTATGAATCTGTTCTACCTGTGGACGATCGATCTCATGATGTTCTGATAAAAACGATCTATTTGTATTTTATATTTTATCTATTTTCCACGTAAAAGTTAAATAGCACCTAAATATATTACACCTAAATGAAATCAAATTGAGAAGACCCACTTTCATTAAAATTAGTCACTCGTTTTGTAAATAGTAATATTCAATATATATTCAATAATATTCAATTCTTTTATAAAAAGCCCTATTCTACCAGTATTCTTAAAAAGAAGGATCACCAAGATTCATTAAATATGAACTGTATTCATAAAGAGGATCATTTTTTCGACTGTTCCTAAACAATTTCATCAAAGTTTTTTTTATTTCACAAATAAAATGAAAGAAAATAATCGAATTGTTAAAAAAAGTAATTAAAAAATACCGACAAAAATTCCACTAATAAATCATCAATGAAAAACTCTCAATATTAATTTATCACCAATCAAAAATTAATTAATTAATTATTGATAATAATTTCTTTTCAAATGAACATTAAAGAAAAACGATAGAAAAGAAATTTTATGGTTCCAAAATTTTTAATTGAAAACAAAAGTTCAAAGTTAAATGAAACATGTTCAGAAATAGAGAAAAAAAGAGAGAAGAAAATATAAATAATATATTTATTTTATATTTATGAATGTGCCATCGACGAAACTATTGATTTGTGTGAAAAATTATGGGTTAATAATTCTGATTCCGTGAATGAAGCAATAAACAAAGACTCAATGAAAAAAATGTACTATTTCTTTACAACGATATTCTAGAAACTCAAAGTCAATTAGCTGCGGAGCCCCAGACTTTCTCGACTGTGGTGGAAGAAGTAATCAATGCCGATAACATTGTCTGTTGTGATCACAGACTTCAGGTGTTCCTTTCTCGCGATGGGTACCCCATTAGTACCAATGTTGACTTTAATTTTAGGATCCTTACCTGAGGAACAATCGGTGATGTATAAGAAATGTAAATGAATTTTTTTTGTTTTAAAAAATCTAATATTCAGAAAATAACATTATGGTTACCCTTACATTTTTAAATATAAGTTAAAATTGAAATGTTCCTTGTCTCGATTGTTCCTACGACTTGTCTCAACAGCGTATATTTGAGGCATTTTGTACATTATAAATATATATAATCAGTCCTGCGCAATATGAGCACCACGGGACCTAAGTATCACCATGATCATAAAAAACATATAATATTATTAATCATCTTAACTGAAAAAAATTAACAGATCAATTTGTTAAAAAATATATATCCAGGCATATCAATTCTCATTAAATATTACGATAAATTAAAATAAAAGTTTAATTATAAAATGAAATTCAACACTTTTAACTACAAAAAGTATTTAGTTATTATTCTTGCGAATTAAAAAATCTGTAATCTTAGAATCTTTTTCTTTTCGTTCGACATGTAGTAACCCTTTAATTTTTCAAATGCACAGTAATTCACTGCGAATATTGTTCAAAAAAATTTTTTTCAATTTATTTGTTGATTACAAAAAATTATAAAAAATCGTTTACTAAGGAATGTAAAAAACAACGGCAATTTATACTATTGATTAAAAACTGAAAGTCATTTTTCAAAATTTATTTTAGTAATTAATTTCAGCGGATTACCCGCCATCGTCAGACTAAATTAACATGAGGTTTTTGCAGCTTATATATGAGAAAGGTGATTATGCAATCAATCATGTAATAAAGGCTCTATTTGAAAATGTTTAACAGAGAAGTTGAGTGTGAAGCTTGATTATTAATTTTTGAATTTGTTTATGTTCATTTATTAAAATTTCATTTATTAACTTGTTCATTTATTATTAACAGTACAATTAATAATTGATGTTAAGGAGTAAGTCATCAGAAGAAAATTTGTGAGTTAGAGTAGAAATGCAAGATAAGATTATTTGCATAACATTGAAGAGAATAGAAGAAAAAGAAATAAGAATAAATTAAGTAAATTAAAATTTAAATAAGATAGGGAGTTAAATTTAATAATTAGATAAAGAATAGAATAATTAGTTAAATTAAAATTTATAATGAGAAATTAAATTTTATAAGTAAATTAAGAATAAATTAAAATTAGAATTTTCCGGTTTGACATTAACAAGTTTTAGAAAAAGATTGTTCCTCAAATTAAAATTTATAATTATTTGATTATAAAAGTTAATTATAATAAAAAAATATTTGTTTGTTTATGGTAAGTAATTTTTTTTGGTCATTGTTTTTTGGGTGGAATTTTTCTTGTAAATAAATTTTCAAGTTAAATTAGTTTTTTTATATTCTGATATGGATTCGCACGTTCTGGATGATGGAGTGCCCATCAATTCTAACAACCAAAAGGTATTAACATACTTAGTCTGTCCCAAAAGTCTTCAGGTGGCCTTTAAAAGCACACTAATATTTTACCAAATTTAACCAAATTTGGACTGAATATTATTCAGACTTTCATAAATACTGTGTTAAAATTTCAAAGCATAAAATTAAAAAAAAGTAAAATTTTGTTTTATTAAATTATTGAAATTTTAAAAGTGCAGCGAATTCAAATCAAGCGGTTTTTAACAATGGAACCAAATAAATGTTGCCAACGTTTTTTTGTTCTAACTCAAAGTAAAAGAGGATTCTCTGCTTCAGAAATTCTTCAGCAGGTATGGGAAGACGCAAATCACCCAGCACTGAAAACTATTCAACAATGGTTGACTGATTTTAAAAAAGAAAGGCGGACGATTTATCAAGAAGCGACAGGCCGTCATTAATAGACGATGAAAAGATTAAAGCAGTCAAAGAAGTGATTGATGAAGCTCCAAATGCGTCTTTGCGTTCTATTGAAAATCAACTTTCTTTAGGTAAAAATACAGTCCACAAAATTTTGCGTAAAAAACTTCATTACAAAAAGTTTGCTCTGTTTGGGTCGCTCACGAACTTTCTGCTGCTAATAAACAACAAAGCATTAACACTGCAAAGCATATACGCCATGTAATTTCACAGATGGGTGATGAAGCATATTCCAACATAGCGATCGAGAATGAGACATGGGTCTTTTTCCAAGGTAGAGGAAAGAAAGAAGGTCACAAAGTTTGGATTCCTTCTAATGTTGTTCTATCAAAAGTGATAAAGCCATCGCCAATGACTGATAAAAGATTTCTTGTTTTCGTAACCTTTACCTGCAACAAACATTTTAATGTAAAAGCACTGCCACATGGTACCAAGATTGATTCTGAGGCGTATGTGGACTTTGTTCATGACACCGGTGAAAAATGGCGGAAACTTAGATCTAACAGCATCAAGCTAAAGGAACTTAAGTGGTGGCATGATAATGCAAGACCTCATTCTAGCAAAGAAACAACTCTTTTTTGAAAGAAGAAAAATTGAAAAAAATTATCAATCGCCCTATAGTCCAGATTTTAATCTGTGTGACAGATTCTTGTTTCCAAAAATGAAGAAAAGTTTTAAAAATCCTGTTTTCAAATCACATGAAGAAATTGAAGAAGCTTGTAAATTCTTTTTTAATTCTTTATCAACAGAAACATTAAAAAATCAACTAGATAAACTTGTTAACTATTGTCAGTTGGTTATTGACAACAATGGTGAATATGTTGTTGCTTAAGAANNNTTTTAAAATATTTTTTTAAATAAATTTTTAAATTCGCTGCATCTAATTTTTTTTGTTGGTTAATAATATTATTTTTTTGGTAAGTTTCAAATTTTATGCTTTGAAATTTTAACACAGTATTTATGACAATCTGAATAGTATTCAGTCCAAATTTGGTTAAATTTGGTAAAATATTAGTGTGTTTTTAAAGGCCACCTGAGGACTTTTGGGACAGCCTAAGTATTTTTAATCAATTTTATTTTTCATTCAATTCATGATTTACTTGAAAAGAACGACATTAAAAATAATTAAATTAATATGTCATTTAACAAAATTTTCCACTCTAAGATCGTCCCATCATAGAGGAAATGAGTTTAAGATGATTTAAAGTTGATTTAGTAATGAAGATCGATTGACGGTTGCCATTACCGAACTCTGTGGAAATTACAGGAAAAAAGCAATTTTTCTCCATTACAAACAAACAAAATAATTCTTTACAGTTTTCTTTTGTGTGTCGCTTTTTGTCTTTCTAATGTCTGCGAATTACTAAATTTATATATCCTTTTTTTATTCATAAAAAAGAAATTCAATTTTGTTGCATTATAAATTTTATGAGAAAAAATAAAAAATAAATAAAGTATATACTACTAAAAAAAGTACAAACATAATAAATATTTCCTTCGTGAAAATAAAATATAATTTTATTAAAATATTGTAAAATTATTTTTTGTATTAATTTTATGTTAATACTTTTTATGATAAAATTGTTTTCGAAAAAAATCAAAATAAAATTACATTTCGGCGTTTATTTTGGCTTCTCTTTATTTTACAAAACAAATGTGCCTTATTTTTATTCAAAGATCTTTGCTTTAAATTTTTGCTTGGCCCTCAATTTTCTGATAACTGTAGGAAGCAGTTTCCCCCTCATAGGAACAATTGTTTGAATACAACATTTACATAAATCCGCACTTCGTTAAGCGTTTTATCGAGAAGCATTCGAAACATCAGATTATTTTTAAAATGAATTATGTATTAGCAGAAGCGGTCTCAACACTTATTTTGTATATTTTAATGTGATTCAGGTTTTTTTTCATTTATCTAACCATCCATCCGAAGCAGCAAATAAGTTAATTGTTAGCTCTTCATCTATTTCTAAGGCCTGTTTCTTTAGTATTGGCCCCCTGATTGTGTATCCCGGGCTCTAGCATTAACAAACTTAAAATATAGAATAACGTTGATGTCACTATGATTAAAAATTCTGCAAAGTTTAACAGTTAAGACCCGAAACAAACTCAGCAATTGTGATATCTTTGCTCTGTTCCGGCTTTGGAAACACTAAATTTACTAACAGTGTTTCTTAGAGTTATTCCTTTATCGAGTTCTTTAACAATTTTATAATTATGTTTATTTACTATTTGATTATTATGCTTTCAAAATTTATTAAACTACTGTGAGGAATATTTTAAATTTGGTATGTTGAAATTGGTTTGTTGAATTTTGTATTTTGAGTTTAGTATTTGGAAATGTGTTTCTCCCACCCAGATGGAAAATTGATATTTTATATGTTCACGATAAATAATTATTCGAATATAATTTATATTTCAAAGTACAGCATACGATATTTAAAAACATTAAAAATATTAAATCTTTTCAAATTTTCATATTAAAATTTAAATAAAATAAATAGTTTTAACTATGTTTTGAATTAAATAAATGTTCTTTCTTTCCATAAAATAATTTTTAAATAAAATTAATATGTAAATAAAATTATTACTAAAATTACAAAATTTGAACTGTAAAAATAAAATCTGAAAATAATGAAAAATTTGTTCGAATAATTGTTTATTAACAAAAAATTATCAATTTAGAACGATGTCGAATGACGAAAGCTTGGCTGAGAGTTGTCCAAAAGACAATTCTGATTGTAATGAAAATAAAAGTTTGAAACCCATGTTGGTGTTCTTAATAACTACAAAAGCTAAATTTTGTTTTTTAAACAAAATTTCATTTTTATTTTTTTTATTTTTTAATTTTTATTTTCAGATATTTTTTTCTAATTTCGATTATAATTCAAAATTTCAAAAAACATAAATTTGTATTTTTGAAAATTAAAAATTATCAATAAAACTCTTTTATAAATATAATTGGAAAATCAACAGAATAATAATATTATGAAAATACAAAAACAGGAAAATGTACTATGCCGTACTTAAGTGTTGCAGTTTAATGAGGGAGTTTATATAGGTTAAAATCTCTGGTGTTGACCTTTTTTATGACAAAAGTGTACAATGAACGAAGATGGACTGTAAGTAGACATTCTACTGTAATATGTATGAAACAAAATGCGTTTTCTCATCTTCTTTTCTGAACACATTAAAAATGAATTTAAGAACTTTGGCCAATAATTGATTAAAATGACGTTTGTACTAAGATATTGAAAAATGTTGAGCGCTTTGAATCGTTTTTATGTAATTTTGTTTTACAATCATGTTATGTGGGCCTCCCATCTCTTTCAATGGTATTGAGTCTAAGGCTCTTTAGAGGGTCCACCTAAACTAAAGTCCTTAAGGGCCCCCGATAGGCCTCCTACGGGGTCAGTGGCCTTCCGCCTCTGAGCAGTCAGTTTGCCAGTTATAAACGACCAGCCATGGAACTTTGTACCGTGGCCATATATACCTCTGGCTGTTACGGTGGACGCGTAACAGCCGCGAAATGGGCACTTGAACTCTCCTCTTGCTGTTGAGTAGTCGGCTAGCAATCGGTATTGTAGGTGCGGCTCTTCTTCGGTATCGTCATTTGTCTGTATCCTCGGTATATTCACAGTTGTGTCCGGTAACTGAGAGTTGGATTGGTTTGATGTCGGCTCTATCTCGTTCTCTTTTTCCAAGTTCTCTTCTCTCTGGACGTTGGATGTTGGCGGTTCTTGGTGATTCTTCTGAATGTGTATCCTTAAGAATCCAGCACTTTTGTATTCCTTCGGGTAATGTTGGCATTGATAGTTTCCTTTCTTCTGACGTGGCTGGGCTGTCTTCTCTCTATGTTTTCACGGAATTGTGTCTACTCCATCGTGATCTCTTCTGAGATGCCTGTTCAATTCCTTCACTTCTGCATACTGTCTAAGACAGGCATCTGTCGGGCAGCTATGTTCTTTTAAACGAGGTGACACTAGTGTCAGTGTTTTCTCATCCCCACTCCTTTGAATTATTCTCAGTCGGAATATCTTCTCGATCTTTCCATTCATCTTCAGTAGATTCTTCAGCAAAATGTCTCTCTTAAATTCCCCGAAACTGTACTCGGCTCCAAAGAGCCAGTGAGTGGCCACTCTGAGACATTCTACCAGATGTTGCTTTCTCCGATCGCTGATCTTCTTCCCTCCGATGAGTTCGCATCCACTGATCTGTTTGACATTCTCCGGGCAGTCTCCTAAATCGATTTTCACATTGTGGATGATTCTTCGCCGCACAATGATATCCATTGGGCTTTGCAGTCCAATAGATATCTCATCCATCCTGATTATTTCAGCTTTTGATATCCCCAGAGTTCGCCGAGTGCACATATTGTGAAATGCTTTCAGCTTTTTTACGTGTGCTTCGTTTGTTCTCCAGTTTTCACAGCTGTAGTAAACCACCTGGAATACACAGCTGTTAATTGTGTTCTTCTTGTTCCGGAGAGACAGCTTGTTGTTCTTTAACACTGGTCTGATCGTTCGTAGTTTCGCTGTTCCTTTCTGAATCCTGGCCTTGATGCTCGTACCTGAGTTTCCCCTACACTCAATTGTCGATCCCAGGTAGCAGAATTCTTCCACCCATTCAATTCCTGCATTCAACTCGTCCCTTGCCGTATTGTATTTTGCTTCATTGAGATTCAGGATCTTCGTTTTCCCAATGTTGATTTTGAGCCCCATATTCGAGAACGCAGTGTTGACACACGTGAGATTTCATTCGATGTTTCCAAAGTCCTCGTCATAAAGCACAGGTCGTCTGCATAAGCAAGTCTGTTCAACGTCAGCTCTTCACCATTGTAGTTCAGTTTCACACCGCCTGATAGTCCCTCTTTGATTGCGGTCTTAATTGTATGATCAAAGACAAGATTGAATAATAGAGGTCCAAATACGCAACCTTCGCGGACTCCTTTGTCCATTCTGAACTTATCCTTTCCTATGCTGCCCGTGAAACCTTCATGAAACTTCATGATAATACTCAGCATCCGATCCTGTATTCCAATTCCTTGAAGGCAGTCCTAGAGAACTTTCCTGGGTACGCTGTCGAATGTCTTTTCAAGGTCGATAAAGATAGCAAAAACATTTATATTTCGGTATCTGACCTCTTTTTGTATCTTTCGTATGATACATATTGCATTCGCCGTGCTTCTATTTGGTCTGAAACTAAATTGCCAGTCGTCCAGTATCCTTTCAAGATGTGGCATTAATCTATTTGCAATGATTCGGGCCATGATCTTTCCTCCTACATCAAGTAGGAATATTCCTCTATAATTGTTTAGTTCCTTCTTGGACCCCTTTCCTTTGCATAAGATAACCACCTTCACCGTTTTCCAAGCCTCCGGGAATTCCACTCTTCCCTCCCATATGTCCACGAAACATTGCAGGATCTTTTCAGTTAACTGGAGACCGCCTCACTTATATAGCTCTGGAATGATACCGTTGTTTCCAGCAGCTTTACCGTTCTTCAATTGCCTAATAGCGGTACTTACTTCTTCTACTTCTGGTGAGTAATCGATGTCTAGTGTTTGGCTCTGTTCGATATCCACGATATAATCTCTTTCGCTCTTCTTGAATAGAGGTGAGAAGTGCTCTGCTAACACTTCGTCCTTCACACTGCTCTGCACAGTACATAGAGATGATGCCTTCGTTTCACTATTGCAGATGAATCTGAGTTCCGTGTATAACTCAGAGGTCTTGCCCATACATTCTCTATTGAGAACACCTTCTATTTCTTGGCCGATTGTTTCAATCCTCTCTCTTTTCCACTTCCTTAGATGCCGCAAGATGTTATGTAATTATATTAACACTTTACATACATCTATATCAGACATGGTCAAAATGCGGCTCTTCTAACTTTTTAATGTGGCTCTTGAAAAAAATGAAGATATATAAGATATGGTGTTGAAATTCTTGTGCATCAATTTCAAATTTACATAATGAGCAAAGAATTTACATTTCCAAAGTATTGATTATCTAACAAAGCTGTTGTAAATGTGGAATTAATAGAGATTCAAGAGCATCATGCAATACGGATGCACAAATCATCGGAATCTATAATAATTTTGGAAAATCGTACCGGATTCGAAATATCAATTGTAAAAAAATTGCATGTAAATTGATTTATATTTTCGCTACAATTTACTCTTGTGAATCTTTGTATTCCACAATGAACTTTAATTAATCAAAACACCGTTCCAAACTGACTAAAGAACATTCAACTGAACTTATTCATACTCACTAACAACCTACGACCTGGCTTTTCACATATTTTTAATTAATAAATAAACGTAGAATAAACATATCTTTCGATTAAAAATATATATTTAACACTAGGTTTACGGAGATTTTTTATATACCTATCTCTACGGCACGCGTCAATTTGACGCATGACCGAAACATATATGTAAAGAAAAAACAATCTCTTATAAAGCAATATAATTATACACAATAAGTAAAAAATGAAGAAAATAGGCTTCAATATATATTTTCCACGTTAAACTGATAAAAGTCAGCACAAGAGATAAAATAAAAATGAGAAGGTTTTCTGTAATTTTACTAAAAAAAATCGAAACGCGTCAAAATGACGCGTCCAGTAAACCTAGTGTTAAAAACATTTCATTTGTAATGCATAAAATATTTTTTAAAACCTTGGCTTTATATTTACTGGCATATGTTGCGTAGTATGTGGCAACATTTTTCTTATTGCGGCTCTTAAAAATCTGATATTTTTGATTTGCGGCTCTCGTCGAGAAATGTCTTGCCACCCCTGATTTATATAATTAGGGCCACTAACTTTGTATTTATCGGAAATCAGTTCAGGATTTAAAATTTTTTGACTTCCCCTCTTTCTCATATAGTACTCATAGAATACAATACTGCTATTTGATAGAATCATTTTTCCCTCAGTCAAACCTATTAAGGATACTATTAGGCTTGGCTTTTCTACAAGCTATACGTGTACAGCTGTTGACTATATTGACCTAATTTAGGGAATTTAACTGTCACCAGTCTTTGTGGGAGCCATTTACTTCGATCATTATTCCAAAACAATCATTGCATTTTATGACCATAATCTAAATCAGCTTTACTTATTAGCACAAGAAGCACACTAAGACGTGTGATGCCTTAAATGAGGACGGGATTGTAACTATTATAGAGGTCACCTTTGACAAGCACCATGCTAAGACAATGGAATATTGGCAAGAACACTGAGATAAGTTAGCAAGCTCGCCGGGAACAAGCCTTATTTATTTCAGCAAAAAACTCTGCATTAATGCACAAATCAAGAAACACTTAGTTCTGGCTTTTAGATCAATGAAGAAGAATATTTTGAACATATTTTTCGACTAAAATATGCTATTTTGAATGTTTACTAATAAATATGAAATCGATAAAGGGATTTTGAAACCTGCATGTTACCTGATAATAAATACTTTCCTCAA
The DNA here is from genome assembly GCA_001938485.1 of Girardia tigrina. Taxonomy (NCBI): domain Eukaryota; kingdom Metazoa; phylum Platyhelminthes; order Tricladida; family Dugesiidae; genus Girardia; species Girardia tigrina. Next base: position 18,900 of record MQRK01170250.1, read on the forward strand.
ACTATCGTCCCTGAAAAGAATCCTATTATGTATCTTCAGTATTTTACAATCAACCTAAGTAACAAAAGTATTTCAGTTTGATAACCTTAATATTAATGTTCAATTAATCTATAAATTAATTTAGAAACATATAATAAATAATATGGAAACCGAAAGATTTACACAAGAAAGTTTAATTTGCTGAACATTCTTCAAGAGAACATTTTCCTTCCATTAGATATAATACAAATTTTATTCTTTTTTGTATCAGTTTTACGTAAATTATTTTCTTTAGTTTTCACAAAAAAAATTGATGATCGAAATTTAAACGTTTAATTTATGAAGAAAAATAAAATCTCTCTCAACGACGTCATTAGTTGCTGACTTTTATAATGGCGACCAGTTGACTTTCAATGACGAGCCCGACTAATTGGTATTTATGCTAATGAGGAGCGAATGGACGGCCACTGGAATTAGGTCTCGTCCGTGCAGAATTCGATTCAGTCTTTTGGGACTAAAAACATTTTTCATTCATTTGCTGACCCGGATAAGTATGAGGCAAATATAACTCTTTTCCTCAATTATTCGGTAAATATCAGAGATTTTCCAGCCCAATTTTCTGCTAATCCAGTCGTAGATTATACTTTACGATGGTGGTTTATTTCTATAATTATTTATAAACACTTTACTATATTTTATTATATTTTATAAAAAAATAATATAAAGTAAATTAATAGTCTTTTTTAATGGAATACATTGTTGACTATGATGGTGTGAAATATTTTTAATTATTTGCTAATTATATATATATATAT
>MQRK01170250.1:19743-38027 GCA_001938485.1 Girardia tigrina
TAATTTTTAAATAAAATTAATATGTAAATAAAATTATTACTAAAATTACAAAATTTGAACTGTAAAAATAAAATCTGAAAATAATGAAAAATTTGTTCGAATAATTGTTTATTAACAAAAAATTATCAATTTAGAACGATGTCGAATGACGAAAGCTTGGCTGAGAGTTGTCCAAAAGACAATTCTGATTGTAATGAAAATAAAAGTTTGAAACCCATGTTGGTGTTCTTAATAACTACAAAAGCTAAATTTTGTTTTTTAAACAAAATTTCATTTTTATTTTTTTTATTTTTTAATTTTTATTTTCAGATATTTTTTTCTAATTTCGATTATAATTCAAAATTTCAAAAAACATAAATTTGTATTTTTGAAAATTAAAAATTATCAATAAAACTCTTTTATAAATATAATTGGAAAATCAACAGAATAATAATATTATGAAAATACAAAAACAGGAAAATGTACTATGCCGTACTTAAGTGTTGCAGTTTAATGAGGGAGTTTATATAGGTTAAACTCTCTGGTGCTGACCTTTTTATGACAAAAGTGTACAATGAACGAAGAATGACTGTAAGTTGACATTCTACTGTAATATGTATGAAACAAAATGCGTTTTCTCATCTTCGTTTCTGAACACATGATAAATGAATTAAAGAACTTTGGCCAATATTTGATTAAAATAACGTTTGTACTAAGATATTGAAAAATGTTGAGCGCTTTGAATCGTTTTTATGTAGTTTTGTTTAGCAATCATGTTATGTAATTATATTAACACTTTGCATACATCTATGTCAGACATGGCCAAAATGTGGCTCTTCTAACTTTTTAATGTGGCTCTAGAAAAAAATGGAGATATTTAAGACTTGGTGTTGAAATTCTTGTGCATCTATTTCAAATTTATATAATGAGCAAAGAATTTACATTTCCAAAGTATTTATTATCTAACAAAGCTGTTGTAAATATGGAATTAATAGAAATTCAAGAGCATCGTGCAATACAGATGCACAAATCATCGGAATCTATTATAATTTTGGAAAATCGTACCGGATTCGAAATATCCTACTTTAAAATATTGCATGTAAATTGATTTCAACTTTCGCTACTATTGTTCTACTGAATCTTTTTATTCCACAATGAATTTTAATTAATCGAAACACCGTTCCCTTATGACTAAAGAACATTCAACTGAACTTATTCGTACTCACTAACAACCTACGAACTTGTTTTTTCACAGATTTTTAATTAATAAATAAACGTAGAATAAACATATCTTTCGATTAGAAATATATATTTAAAAACATTACATTTGTAATGCATAAAATATTTTTAAAACCTTGGCTTTATATTTACTGGCATAAGTTGCGTAATATATTGCAACATTTTTCTTATTGCGGCTCTTAAAAATCTGATATTTTTGAAATGCGGCTCTCGTCGAGAAATGTCTTGCCACCCCTGATCTATATAATTAGGGCCACTAACTTTGTATTTATCGGAAATCAGTTCAGGATTTAAAATTTTTTTGACTTCCCTACGTCCTCATATAGTACTCATAGAATACAATACTGCTATTTGCTAGAATCATTTTTCCCGGAGTCTAACCTATTAAGCATACTATTAGGCTTGGTTTTTCTACAAGCTATACGTGTACAGCTGTTGACTATATTGACAAAATTTAGGGAATTTAACTGTCACCACTCTTTGTGGGAGCCATTTACTTCGATCATTACTCCAAAACAATCATTAAATTTTATGACCATAATCTAAATCAGCCTTACTTATTAGCACAAGAAGCACACTAAGACGTGTGATGCCTTAAATGACGACGGGATTGTCACTATTATAGAGGTCACCCTTGACAAGCACCATGCTAAGACAATGGAATATTGGCAAGAACGCTGAGATAACAGAGTCAGCAAGCTCGCCGGGAACAAGCCTTACTTATTTCAGCAAAAAACTTTGCATTAGTCCACAAATCAAGATACACTTAGTTCTGGCTTTTAGATCAATGAAGAAGAATATTTTGAATATATTTTTCGACTAAAAGATGCTATTTTGAATCTTTACTAATAAATATAAAGTCGATAAAGGTATTTTGAAACCTGCATGTTACCTGATAATAAATACTTTCCTCAAACTATCGTCCCTGAAAAGAATCATTTTCTGTATCTTCAGTATTTTACAATCAACCTAAGTAACAAGAGTATTTCGGTTTGATAACCCTAATATTAATGTTCTATTAATCTATAAATTACTTTAGAAATATATAATAAATAATATAGAAACCGAAAGATTTACACAAGAAAGTTTAATTTGCTGCACATTCTTCAAGAGAACATTTTCCTTTCATTAGATATAACACAAATTTTATTCTTTTTTGTATCAGTTTTACGTAAATTATTTTCTTTAGTTTTCACAAAAAAATTGATGATCGAAATTTAAACGTTTAATTTATGAAGAAAAATAAAATCTCTCTCAACGACGTCATTAGACTTTTATAATGGCGACCAGTTGACTTTCAATGACGAGCCCGACTAATTGGTATTTATGCTAATGAGGAGCGAATGGACGGCCACTGGAATTAGGTCTCGTCCGTGCAGAATTCGATTCAGTCTTTTGGGACTAAAAACATTTTTCATTCATTTGCTGACCCGGATAAGTATGAGGCAAATATAACTCTTTTCCCCAATTATTCGGTAAATATCAGAGATTTTCCAGCCCAATTTTCTGCTAATCCAGCCGTAGATTATACTTTACGATGGTGGTTTATTTCTATAATTATTTATAAACACTTTACTATATTTTATTATATTTTATAAAAAAATAATATAAAGTAAATTAATAGTAATTTTTAATGGAATACATTGTTGACTATGATAGTGTGAAATATTTTTAATTATTTGCTAATTAAATATATATATATATATATATAAATTTTTGAAAAATAATTTTATTAAAGAGTTTTTCAAATATTTCAACATATTTCTGAATTTTTTCCATCATCAGCAATTATATTTGTTAGTTCTAATGTTACTATCTTTATAAAGTTAGTCGAAGTCATAGATTTTATTAGGATCAGATACCCAAAGGCGATTGTGGATGGATAGTCTCATTTGATGCATCCAGATTATTTACGAATGTGCCTATCGACGAAACTATTGATTTTTGTGAAACATTATCGGATGATAATTCTGAATCTGTGAATAAGGTAAAATAAAGAACGTCTTAATTTTTCATAAAAAATGTACCATCTACTTTTAACGATGAATTAGCACCAACGAAATAATCACTATATACCTAGGGGGAAAATCTGTGCTCTACAAGAGAAATGTAAATAACAACTTTTTTGTTTTCAAAAACCAATTCCTTTAAGAACTGTTTTTTTAAAATTCTTGAATACTCTTCATCCTAATACTAAATTGACGACAGAATTGGAAGTAATAACCAACTTCTTTTTTTGATATTCTTGTGAATAGGATGGATAGGAAATAATGTAGCGAGGTTATGATAAAGGACCAAGTCCTCAGAGTTTGGAGCTTGTCTTCCAATTTCGAAACTTAAAATCATGGTTTAATTGTTCTTAGAAAACACTTGAGAGATAACATGTACACAAACAAAAAGATAGAAAACCACATTAAAGTTACGTTGGACAAATTATATACACAAACATGGGTTTAAAAATGATTAAATGAAGAAAACTTTAAAGTATACAATATTCTGAAGGATTTAAAACATTTAAGCAGACTATTTACAAGAATATAGGGAGTGTAAAAATAGTTTCAATGACATGCAAAATTCATAATGCTTCCTTTTAAATAAATCGAAAACAAATTTTGGATTGCAAGCTAAACTTGTTTATAAATTTATTTGTCACTGGTGTAAAACCTCTTACATTTGATGGACAAGTCTACATCTCAAAATCTGGATTAGGAGTATTCAAAATTAATTCGATCGAGTAAGGTTCTTGATCATTGATTACACTGTAAAAAATAGAATATTCTTTATTTCAAAGGATGAGTTTTCTGTTTTACAGAAGGGCTTTGATTCACACTATGAGAATCAGTTCTATGAATCATTGTTAATAATTCATTACAGCACATTATTTATTATTCAAAATCGAGAAACAAAGGCCGTTTCCATTTTTAAAATCTTTAATTATATTTATGAGGGGTTAGTTTAAATTTAAGTTTCGCTAAAATAAATTTTGTGGTGTTAAATTATTACTTCAGAATGTGATAATAATGAAAGTGACTTACAATATTAAAAATGATTTCCATTAATATTCAACAAAATCATAACACTATTAATATTTACTGACAAAATATACCATTAATTAACATTTTATTACCTTACACATTACATTATAATTGCTGAACATGGAAAAAAATTTCCAAACACTTACAAAAATCAATTTTCTAAAAAAGCTTTAACAAAATTATTTTTTTTTAAAATATCAAATTAGCGTTCACAATACTCATATATAGGCGACTATTATTTTGGCTTAGTAAGAAGATAAAACTCTCAGTATTTTTTAAAATTGATATCTCAGTATTTTAAAAAAACTAGTTAAAATTTTTTTAAACTGTGTAAAAACATTTATCAAAAATATACATTCCTCAGTTTCTCGACTCATGCATAAACGTAGTAACGAAAGGGTTGAAAGCACTGAGCATTATTCTGAGTAACACCACTACTTGCATTATTCTTTCCTTGACATAATATTTTTGTAATTATCATAAAGAGCGAAGTTCCAATCAATATGACAATCCTACTTAACATGCCGCGCATTGTAGTATATACAGTGAAAAATACGAATTTGTGTTTTAAATACTGAGAATTCCATCACAAGGGTCTCGTCCAAGACTAAAATCCAAATTGATCGTCAAAAAACAACTTTTCTTTCCTGAAATTATAGATGGATAATTAAAAATTTATTATCATAATTTCCGATCAAAGACAAAATCACCGTTAATAATTTTCTAATATTGAATTAACTGATTTATGATCCTCATAAATATTCAAAGAAAATCTAATTTAATGTAAAATGTGTTCCAATTAGTTTAGGTCAATGAAACCATTACTTCCCCAACTCGGAAATTCGATCAGTGAAGCTCATGTGATGTTGGATACCGCATTGATTAATTTATTTTTATATTATATATTAAATTATTTAATATAGTATATAAACACATTACATAGCATTAATCAGAGAGTCATTTATCATTGATCCGTTTTGGAAGGGTAATGCTTACCTCTAGAAATAATATCATATACGTAATACAAATATAAATAATACGAGCGGAAAATTGTTATTGTGAGGAATATTTTAAATTGTTTGAATGTGTAAATGTAGTGATGTTGTATGTTGATTTGAGTATGTTGAATTTAGAATGGTGATTCTCCCACCCAGATGAAAATTGGTATTTTTTGTATTCATAATTGTAAAAATAATGAATTTGCCAATGTAACGAATTCACTATTTTAAAAATTCACTGTAAAAAAATAAGTTAACAAAGAACAACTCGACACGTAACTCAACAACGATAATATTTTTTAAAATTTGTCTATAAAAGATACTGAATAACACTAATAAATCTTACTAACACAAATGAACCACGATCACAATTCTCAGTTACGGAAATTAAGAGAATTATTTATAAGATTGTTAACAATTCTCGGTTTTCTAGTGATGGATTGTCCACAAGATTTAAACGGGATCTATAGAAATATTATGATTTTTGACTCGAGAATAAGTGTAGAAACTGTAATTCAGGACGATTCTTTTTTTCCGCAGACGGTAACTGGGAAGTAAAAATTTTGTAATTTTATATTCGAAATTTTTAATTGTCCGAAAAGATTGGCTGAATTTGACAATACTTGCCAAACGAAAACTGATCCAAATATTATTATATCATAATTTTTTTAATCGATTATTTAATAATCCATTTTTCTATGACTTTTTTATATTTGACTTTGAATACATTATATTAATTTGTCTTTCACCATATACGACAATTTTCTTTGATCTTCTCTCTGCCTCACAACACGAGCAACACCGAAAGAAAAACCACACAGACAAAAAAAATAAAAAAGAATATAATAGTCCCCTGATACACAAAAAAACAAAAATTACATACTCATATACACAAACAAAAATGTACATTAATATGGGACACTGTGGTGTGTGAAGTAGTGGGTGCACTACAATAATGATTGAATATTCGAACATAAATAAAATAATAAAAAACAAAATGATAATAATTTGATAAGTTTATATTCTAAAATTAACAATTAAAATTAAGTTTAATATTTTTTTAAAAAAAGAAAAGCATTTAAATAGATATAAATAAAACTAATAAATAAATTTTAAAATCAATGCCATTTTTTAAAAAACAAAAGATACATCATTTCAAAATATATTTTTGTGATAATATATTTTGACAGTTTAACGTGACGTACCTTTTGTTTTATAAAACTAATAAAACTTAAATTTAAATTCATAATTTGATAATATTTTATTATTTTGAGGTTTTATAAAGAAATTGTTACAATTATTAATTTGATTAATATTTTTGATTAATATTTTTTAAATAGAAAAATTGTAAGAATAATCATTATTAAAAATAGAAATAAAAAAACATATTATAATGATGTCAAACAGACGAACGATCTTCCAACATTTTTGATGACTCTAATTGTGATAATAACAGATATTCAAATGAAATTTGTCTCAATGTTCTTGACAGCAACTATTCCTAATTTGATGCAAAATTTTACCATCAAATTTCCTTTTTTTACAATTCCCTTTTATTTTCACACTACTTTTTTTCTCTTTATTTCACCATTTTTACATTAAAAAAAGATCCCAACTCATACCTTTTTTTAAATTTCTGAACAACATTTTTAACCTTTCCATATTTTTCAATTGAACATTATTCCTTCAAATTTTCAATTCTCCAATAGGGTGATTCGAAAACTATTACCATGTTCACGTAACATCAGTACTCAAATTACTCTTATGTTCGATCTAAAATGTTGATAAACTCTGAAAATCAAATCATAATTGGTTTCAGTATCGGTTGTGGTTTTCAATAAATACCAGCAAATCAACCTTACAGTTCTTGTCAACTTTTACTTCAAGAAAATTTATTTATAACATTGGAACATTACATCAACAGAATAGGAGACCTTCAATTTTTAGCCTTATAATTTGATAATTATATTCAATAATAAATTTAAGAATTAATTTATTTTAAAATATAAATTTAAAATATTTTTTATAAATTTAACTGATTTTTCCATTCTTTTTATTAGTTTACTTTTTATATAGGTATGTATGTATCCATAGAATTTAGAAACCTTTTTTGAAGACTTTTTACTTAATCAATTTTCTTCAATCTTTGCACACTTATTAATATTCGATGACAATAAATGATTGTAGTGACACAAAATTATAATCGGTATTTATAAATATTAAATATATATTAAAATCCGATATTTCTTATTTATAATTACAAAAATTCTCAGACAAATCAAATGATTTTTTTCCATGCAAATTAGCCAATATCTATTTCAAAATGTTGAATTTCAATTCAATTTTAGTAGAGTTATTTTTAAATAATTTCCTTCATATTTTCTACGACTACGAACAATTTATGATTCCTCCAAAGTCGATATAAATATGTCAGCTTATTTACTGGAACGAGAATCAACAATTCAAGCATTTGTTTTAATTTATTTCATGTAAAGTGTCACAGATTTAAATTTAATAAATATTATGAATGAGATATTTTTTTGTAATGATAAATTTGATAAAACTCGGATTTCTTCCAATTCATATTCATTATTAATACCGTCCGTTTCAATCGGACATATTCCACAATTATCAATCGACATTTGCTATCGAGCATGAATTCTGTTAATGTGGGCAATATTAACAATAAATACGTTGTTCCAGTCGTTGAAATGGCTTTCAACAAAAACCCAAGTGACGATTTACCTACTTCACTGCAACTGTACGATAATATGGAACAAAAACTGTTTGTTATTCAACAGCGATCACCGGTCATAACTGGACTGAACAAACGATTTATTGAACTGCTGTTAGAGTTCATTCCAACTTTGATAGTAAAGAAAGTGTTCCTTTTGTCGAGCGTTGCGTCATTTGAGAAACGATTTTATATCGCGCTCTTCTACCGCCTCTATCACAAATCCGATCCGATGATCGTCTGATCGAATCTCATCGCGAATTGTAAAAACATCGAAATGCTTTCCGTCCTCGCGGAATCCAGTTCACAGGCGTCGAATTTTTCGCCGAATGATTCCGACAAAGGCGGCAACGGTCGACGGAAATCGTCGATCATCGTATCGACAATCGAATGCGCGACATCGGCCGCTCTGATCAAATTATCGCCCGATAATAGTCGATTATTATCCACTACCAAAATGATTATGTGAAAATTTGATCAAAAAAAGACTTTTTAAGGTCTCAGAATTGTGAAAAAAAACGGTCCTATTAGAGTTCCCGAACAATATTAATTGAAAAAGATCTACTTATAAATTATAAGTCGTTTATATTAATTTTGAATTTTTTTATTGTTTTTTTTAAAATATTTTTAATAGGTTGTTGCAAAAGCAATGCAGGTTTTTGAACCTAAACTTTGAACAAATGTAACTAAGCACAGAATAAACTTTATTAATCGAAATAAAAGCCATCAGAATCAATACATTTTTGCCAACGAGAAAAAAGTTTATTGATGCAATTAATGTAGAACTCCTGAATTCTGGATGCAATGAAAGCGTTAAAGGCGTCTTTGGCGTCGATTTGGCTTTCGAAACATTTTTCCTGGAGGAAATTGTCCAAATGCTTGAAAAAATGGTAGTTGGTTAGTTCGGTGAGTAAGGTGGATTTGGCAGAGTTTCGTATCTCAATTTGTTTAGCTTTTGTAGAGTCGGTTTTTCGATGTGTGGTCGGGTTTTGTTGTGGAGGAGAATTAACTGCTTCATATTGACCAATCTTGGGCACACACGTCGGAGCTCATGATGCATTTTTTCAATTTGTTGCCAGTACTTTTCTGTGGTTATCGTTTCACCCGTATTCAGAAAGCTGTGATAGATGAGACCTGCTGAAGACGACAAAACAGTCACCATAACCTTCTTTAGGCAGAGTTTCTGTTTCGGAAAGTGCTGAGCAGCCTCATCGTGGTCCAACCTTTGTCGTAGATAATTCACTTATCGTCACACGTCATAATCCGATCAAGAAACGGGTCGTTTTTGTTGCTCAAAAGAAGTGTGGAATACAACTCAAAACGAAGATTTTATGACTTCTGTTCAATTCGTGAGGCACCCGTTTATCAAGCTTTTGCGACTTTTCAATATGCGAGCGACGGTTGAGCGATCAACGTCAAGTTCGTTTGCTAGTTCGTCGTTGTCGGACGGCTGCCATGAGACTCATCTTCCAGGCAAGTATTGCGAGAGCGATACTTTTGATACCTGCGCTGCACCGTGCATACGTTGACATTTCCCTTGTCCCAAATTTCGTTGATATTTTGAGCGGTTTGAGATGCAATACGCCCTAGCTTGAACTTGTAGAAGTAAATGTTTTGAAAATCGCGTTTGGACATCTGCAATTAAAATCAAAATTATTGACAAAAGAAACATTTTAAAAGGTTTTAGACAAATATATCTGAAAGAGTATAAATTAAGCTTTTGAATGACTTATATTATTATACATAACATAACATCATAGTTATATAACATTGCGGTAAATACCGCAAAGTAGAGTTCAGTCTGCATAAAGCATGATTTAAAAAATTTAATTTTTTGAATAACTTTTTGGAGCGGAAATCGTGCCTCCAACCTATTTAATTTCTTTTCGGAAATAATTTTTCTTTATTGTCTTTGCGATTTCCTCGTCGATAAAGAACCGTCCAACAAACCTCTCGCGGGTTTCGTTTCACACCGAAAGATCGTTCGGTATTTAGCTATACGACATGACTGTACTGAAACTCGGATACTCACACAAATCCTTATAGCACAACTGTCTCAAGTGTTCCCGGTTGACATCAGTAAGACTCGCGTGCAAACAATGCGTCAAATTATCATTCCGAAACATTTTATCATAACAAAATGGCAAATAACGATATTTCTCCAAAATCGGCATTTTATGCAACTGACAACCACAATACTTCGCGATATTCGACTGAATAATTTTGAACAAACAGTCGCCTTTTCTTCCGACAAACATATTCGTCGTATTCATTTTAAATTCGTAACACATAAAATTACTCCAATTCGATGTGCATTTTTTCACGTACAATTCACACGTACAATTTTTCAAAGATTTTTTGTTATTGTGACAACTTTTTACAAACAAAGACATTCACACAAAAACCCAACAAGCATCCAATCACATTCATACATACATACTATCATTCAGACAATTTCATTTTCAAACACGCAAAGTCATTTTCTTTACAATTTAACTGATTCAAAACACACACATATCAATTGCGTCAATAACATTCAAACAATTAATATTACAATAACCTGAAAACACATACCTGAAGACGATTGGTTTATTCAAATACAAACCAAACAAAGAAGATCACTCAATTAATTAAAGGAAATTTAATCAATTTGAATCAAATTAATAAATAAACTTCACTGCCAATTCAAATTGAACTAAAATACCATCACGAGACCAGATGAAAGTGATGATTTAATTATTTTAATTAATTTTAATTTAATCTAGATTTAATTTTTTTAATGAATTTGATTTTCTTAATTTAACTTTATTTAATTTACTTTAAATTTATCATTTTTATTTATTCTTTTACTTTACTTTTATTTATTTAATTTAGTTATTTTATTAATTACATATTTTATTTAAATTATTTATATATTTTTCCCAAAACTGGCAAAATGTTAGGTCGAACCCATTAATTTCCGCTCCACTAGTTATTAATTAGTTTGTATATTGTTCCATTAGGTTATTATGTTCTAGTCCAAACTCTTCCAAGCTGCCTTGTTACTGATAAGATGATCATACTAGATAAACGTATCGAAATTTAAGGAAAATTTTTCAAAAAAAGAAAGATGTCATAAACTTTAATAAAAAAGTACAACAAAAATTTAACACTCATAATAAATTCAATTTAATTTTTTATTTCCAAAAGAAAAATGAATTCAAAAAAGTGTCATTGCCAAAAGAGAACCCTTAAAGTGGTTAATTAGGTCGCGTTGTCCTAAAATCAATGTTCAAGCAGTTTATTGAGTACATTTGATTAGTGTGATTTCAAGCAATCGATTGCGTAATTATTCTTTGTGAATTAATACAAAGGTGAATTAAGTAATAAGTCAGTGACCTGAAGATGAAGGTTCATCATTCAAAATATATTATCAGTAAAAAATATTTTTTGAAATGGATGAATTTTGTATTTCCTTTTTATATAATGTTTTTGTAACTAAATTCTCTTGTATAGATTATTGATAATAAATAAAAACAATTATTGTTTCTGTAAAATAATTATTATTACTGGTAGATTTAAGAAAATTGATTGAACATGCTGTTCCGTTTCCGGTGGATTCTATATGATACTCGTTGAATGTTCGCAATTGGAAGGAAAATTAGAATCAATGAACTGGTGAGGATGAACTGCACTGTTCTCCTCTCTTGGTCAGATAGAATAGTTTAAAAAAATTGATAATACTCTTTATTTATACTTTTCTGATTTATATTTAATTTTATTATCTATTTTAAAGAAATATTCACATTCCCGAGTGCCTCCTAAAGCACCTCGATGTCTAACTAAACGACGGTTCTTTCGAATTACACAAGATTGTGTTATATTTTGATATTTAATTGTTAAAATACTTATCTAAATCTCTATTAATTATTTGTTTCCCATTGATGATTGGGCTTTAAAAGGTGGGTTTTGTGTTAGTGTTCTTGGGAGAACAAATGATCATTGGCATTGTGTATGATAGAATTTGCTCTATATCTTTGTTATTGATCAAACACAAGATGACACAAGTGTATTAACAATCTTCATTGATGGAACATTAGAAAAATTCGAAATAAACTCTTTGATATCACAATGAATTCAATGAACTCAATGAAAAATTCATCATTTAATAATATAAATTTGATGTTATTTGGTGTAGTTAAATTTATAAAATTTTTATAAATTAAAAAAAAATTATCTAGAGGTCCCACGCATCCAAATAAAACGTCGAAAGTCAAAGAGGCTTTTATATTCCGGAAATTAAAGAACTCGTGTGAGGAATATTTTGAATGTTTGATGTTTTGTGTTTGAATGTGTATGTTGATTTGGAAATGTGTCTCTCCTACCCAGATGGATGATTAATATTTGAATTCTTATTATCTAAAAATATGTAATGTTTAAATTTATTTTTAATTTAAAATAATTGTAAAATTTTAATAAGTTAATTAATTTTATTTACAATTTTTAAATAAATAAATTGAATTAATATTTTTTAAATAATTATTAATCATTTAAATTTAAACCAATAAAATATTGAATAAATATTTTAACAATTTATTTAATTCTCAAATTACTAAGATAAGAAGACTAATGTCATTAAGTAATTAGTTAGAATGCAATCATACGAAAGCTTTGACAAAGATTGTCTGGAGGACAATAAATATTGTTATGTTAATAAAAATATTAAAAGTCAAATTGGTTTTCTTAATAACTCAAAAATAAAATCCAAGACAATGAAAGAACGATTTTCCCATAGAAATAATTGCTAAAGATGTTAAATAGACCTTTCCCACTTATCAATTCCTTGTCACACGTGTTTATATGGCGGATTATTTTATGAGAATCCGTTTATCAGGTCGCCACGAGAATCGGACGGAGGTAGCAGGGTTGCGCAGGGAAATTCTGTGGATGAGTTGCTGGGCCTATTTATTGAGAAATGAATGAAAATTAACGTTTATCGAATTCGACTTGTCGTTAAATCTTTCGAATCTTTCACAGAATATTTTAACCATTTCAGTATCGATTTGAAGCAAATATTAAAATAAGTGTAATTAAGAACACTGAGTGTTGTATTACTCGTATGATGGTATTTTCATGTGTAAGTTTCGTGTTTAGTATTTCATTTAATTTATTTTGGTTTTTGTTTTTGTCATAAGTCTTGAAGGGCGAAAAAAGAAAAAATAATGAAAAAAGTAACCCCTTATCATTTTACTTAATTTTTAAAATTTAAAATTTGATTTTAGTTCAAAATAATTTTTAAAACAATTTAAATTTTGATTAGCAAATTAATTTAATTACCTCTCTGATACCTCCCAAGACAACATATTTCATTTTAACAAACGGACTGTGTTAGATGTTTTCTCACATGTGTCATCAATTCTCATTATCTTTTTTGGATGTGCTTGTTTACCTTTTTTTATTTTTTGTGTGTGTCTCAACGTTTGCTGTTGTCCTTCGCATGTGTTGATTTATTAATCACAGTGATTATATTTTTATTTATCTGGAGTAGATTACATGTAGTGTGATTATCTTTGTTTTTTATTTTTTTGTATATCGTTTTATTTTTGTGACTATCGGAAAAAAGCTAAAGACAAAAAATTCCGAAAAGAAAAAGTTTCATCAAATCCAAAGGACGAATCAAGTAAAATATCAATGAGTTAAAATTACAGAACAAAAGAAAGAATATTGTAGACGAAAGAAAATTAATTAAAGAAAGAAAATGAAAAGAAGACAAATTATAAAATTATAATAATTAATTATACAGGATCTCGATTTTTGAATTGCAATTTGAATTCAAAAGTCTAAATCAATGCACAATTAATAATAATTTATAAAAATACTTACTAACGAATATATGACTCGACTAATAATTTACTAACGAGTTTATTGGCTAATATTGCGAGACCTAATCGCGTGATTCTAGCCTTTTAATCCATTGACAATATATATATATATATATATATATATATATATATATATATATCGATATTTTAACCAAACTCTCATATTATAACTGTAAAGGTTACTTTCATCAAAGTTTTTTCGTTATATTATACAATTTTCGAGTTTATTGTTCTTATTTTTATTAACTGTTAGTGTTGACTCTATTACGAATAAGTTAATCAAACTTCAAAGAGATTTATACCGTTTGATTAGCTCAGTCTATCGTTTATTATAATTGAACTTTTATTGTCAATCTAATCTAGTTAGAAATAGCGAGTTCAGTTACATAAGACAGATCAAAGTCAAAGAATATTTCTTTTCATATTGTTCTTATTGGAAGCCTAATTCGGTATTTCTACAACATCCTTATAATATTAAAGAAGAAAAATGTCGAATAGTGAAAGTATTTTGAATAATTGTTGTAATGATTATTCTACATGTAATATTAATAAATGTTCAAATAATCATATTTATGTTGGTAATATATCCTTCAATCAATAAGTATTTTGTTTTATCTATGGATATTTTTCAACTTATATTTACTCTATAGTTGAAAATATTTAATTAGTTATTGCGCAAGAAATTTGCATAATCATCAATTTGCTATATATAAGACAGCGAAATTGTTGTTAATTCAGCCTGAAGATGGTGGAAAATCCACCGAAATATATTGCGACAATAAAATTTGATTTTAATCGTGTTCTTGATTTTAATAAAATTTTGCCATTATTTTTTAAATTTCTTATTAAGAATTGAGATTATGTAATATTATTTTTATATAACAAAATTTAATACTTTTCCTTACATATTTTGTTCCTATTTTTCTAAATTTTATAAAAAAAACCCTTTTTGCGAATTACTAAATAAAGAATTTTATGATGTTTTAGTGGTTCATTGTTTCCCAAAAAAAGGAATAAAAAATAAATTTGTCAAATTGTTTTGAAAAAAATAAAAAAAATAATATTTTATATATAAAACAAAATTAGGTCAATCATTTATTTTTCTAATTTCATTTAAACAAAATAACGCTTAAATGATTTCGAAAAGCAATTTTAATGATATTTTCAAATGTCAATTAGTTCTTTTACAATGAGTTTTCAATTTCATTTGGAGAATTTTTGGGGAAAAAAACTGAAGACGAGAAGACTTTAGTCATTTAGCTTTTTTTCTAGAAGAAATGGAACAATGTCGACGACTAATGAGATTTTTAATGAAAAATCATTGTTGTTTTTTTTCATTTTTCCTTTCCTTTCCAAATTTCTGTCCTTCGCAACTAATTCTAAGAAGTCTCTTATTTAGGGTCGGCAAACCAAGATGAAGAAAAGTAGTAGAAACTTTAACTAAACGGTGGAAATTTTTATATTTTATTAAATCAAAATCATTAAACAATATTATTTTATTATTTAAATTACGTTTTAAAAACTAATTGAAAATATTTAAAAAATAAAAATAAATTAAAGAAATGATAATTTTATTATTAACATCATAGACCGTTCTTCAATTTGGAGTGTGAATAATACTTTGAATAATTCAGTGTGTGTTGTATTTTGCATGTGTGTTGTATTTTGCATGTGTGTTGTATTGTGACTCTTCTATCCAGATGGCCGATTGATGTTTGAAGTTGTTTTCATTTAGTTTGTTCAAACAGAATTTATTATCTTGACTTATCATTTAAAAAAGGAGAATAAAAACTAATTAAAAAAATATGAAATTAAATTATTATTAAAATTTTATCTATTATTTTTAAAAAAATAATTAGTTGTTAATTTTGAAAAAAATACAAAAATACAAATAAAATAATTATTTTAAAAGAATAATTTTTACCTCAATCAAAAAATAGATTAAAGATTTAATACGAATTTTCTCATGGATAATCTTAATTGGGATTTCAATAAAAATTGTAAACGATGTGCGAGTTTTCGTACACATTGAGAGAAACATTATTTAGCCATTGAAAAGCATGAAATTATGGTCGAAGAAATTTAATTTATTTATTTTGTTATTGACTCATTTGGTACAATCAATTTTCTCAAACATTTTATGAAAAGAAAATGTCAAATATAAATATTTTTATAATTTTAGTACTAAAACTGTATGTCACAGATACATAAAATAAACGTCCCTTCGGTTTAAAAATGATAGTAAAGCTTTCTTCATTCTTCATATTGATAGTCATTCTTCATAGTAAGGATTAAAGTTAGAAGTAAGCTTCAACGATATTGAATTTGGATGTAAAGATATAAAAAACAAGTGTAAAAAATGTACATCAAGTGTAGCTAAAGAGTCTAAATTCTATCATCAAATTTTAATTTTGTAAAAATACGAAAAATATTTTGAGTATTTATTATTATCATATTAAAAAACCTTGATTTTATTCAAAAATTGCCAGATTTTTGTATCCAAATTTTCATTACCTTTACTACCAATCAAAAATTCATTACTTTTGTAAAATAAACTTAAAAACTGCGCAACAAAGGCTTATGATAACGAACAAATACAACAAATCTTGGTGTTAATCAGTCGGTGGTGTCCAAATGTCTCAGCCGTCACGCTACAACAAGGAGCTTCTCTGCAAGATAATATACTGGAAAGCGACGAGTAACGATACTAAGAACGGACAGAATAATCAAAAAGCTAACAGCGACTAATCCAACTGCGTCATCGTCCTATTTTCGTTCATAGTTTTCATGTCATGTAGCTGTGAGCACAGCAACAACTCAACGGTGTTTACAGTGTGATTTGGGCTTAGGTGCATATCACTCTGCATGTACACCATGCCGATGGAAGAAGAATATTGCCGACAAATTGGTCTTTGTGAGGAAATACAAATATTGGACTAATGAGCAGTGGCGTACAGTAATGTTCTCTGATGAGTCATCAATGATGACACAATCATAAAGCAGTTCTATTCCTTCAACTCACTTATCCACCCACCCACGAGACCACCATAATTTAAAGTTCACTGTCCCAAGATGTCTACTTCAGCCATGCTGTGTAGTTGTATTTCAGCGAATAGCACAGCGTTTATGTTGTTCTTGCCCAAAAATACAACGATGAACGCGGCAGTGTACTTGAATATATTGACAATTTCAGCACCTTCATGCAACATCTTCCACTGTCTTCCAGTACGATGAAGAACCTGCTTAGACAGCTATATTCAGAAAGTCTTTTCTAACTGAGCAGACCATTAATCAACTTAAACCTGGCCGAGTGGCTCTCCGAATCTTAATCCTATCGAGAACTGTAGGACAATCAATAAGAAGATAATTATTATCGGTTGATTACGTCTATGAAAAAATTAAGTTGGTGTGATACACAGAAATTACACCTGATTACTGCTGGCCGATTAATTCAATATCCGACAGAGTTGTCTCAGTCATTTAGGTCAAAGTTTAACTATGATCTGTACAACTCTTCTGTATGTGATACGTGCATTTCTGGTGTAATTAAAAATGATAACAATGGTACTTAATGATATTTATAAATTCATTTAGTGATTCTATTTCATGGTCAGCATGGTAAATTAAAACACTGTTGTAATATATTTTAATTTATAATTGAAGTATTAATAAAATAAATAGAATAAAATATGTTGCATATACACCGATTTATTTATCTTGTAAATAAAAAATTACAAAAGAGTTATTATATTGTGTCTCAAAAGTGTTATTATTATTATTTCTTTTTATATATTAAATTATTAATAAAGCGAGGATAAATCATGAAAGAAATTTGATATTTTTAATTTCAAAAACATTTTTCTAACATACAGCATGTTTTTAAACGAAAAGAAAATTAATAATTTATTTTTAAATGTCATTATTTTATCATTTAATTATTCTTAATAATTCAAAAATAGGTTCAGAAAGTTTTAAAGGGTTTCCAAAATATCAAAACTGTTTCTAAAATATTTATAGTTTTTAGACAATTTTTTTAATACTTATTTTTTAAAAATAGAATTTGTCTTAAAAATTAGTTTTGTAGATTAATTTTGTAAAAGTTATTTTTAATTTCTTTGTTGACATTATATATTTATTTATTTATTATCACTATTTGGTTCGTGATCAATAATTGAAGTCATAGAAACGCAAAAATTAGATCTATTACAATTAACAATTATTCAAACAATTTTCGTTGAGGAACTGTTCTTTTGTTTTCTTTTTGACCAGATGAATTTTAAGTAAAAATACTGAATTATAAATACTGATATGTTATTTATTATTAGGTTGTTCGATATGAAACGGGTCAAACTTCACACCTTACATTTCAATCGCGTATAACTTAACTTTCAACTATCGTATGAAAATAAATAAGGTATTTCTTGACAGATATATTATT
>MQRK01170263.1:1464-18839 GCA_001938485.1 Girardia tigrina
ACATTCTTGGAGATTTTCTTGAATTGTTGGGTCAACAGTTTCCAAATCGATGGATAGGTCGCAGAACACGGGCGCATCCTGCTCAAGTTACATGGCCACCTCGCTCGCCAGATCTTACAGTATGTGACTATTGATTGTGAGGCTACATGAAAGGTCGAATTTATCATCGCGAACAACGTCCAAGCACACTCGAAGAGTTGAGAGCAGCGATTGAAGGAGTTGCCAATGAAATCCGTGGAGACCGCGCACTTCATGAACGCGTTGTGGCCGACTACAGANNNNGTTTGCATGAATGTTTTCTTAGAGATGGAGGACAAGTTGAAATTCGATAATTAATTGTTGTTATGCTTTTATGGAATAAAAAGCTTGTTAAATTTTTCGTCTCAAAATTTTTTTTAATTTTTGACATTTTTTTTCGATTTCTTTATATACCATCAGAATTTGGCGACGCTCAGGATTCTAAAAATGTATACTTTACCTATAAAAAAGTAGGTGGATAAAAAGATCCAATAGAAAAGTACCTTGGAGTTTATTTTGCGTCACCCTGTATTTAGAATAACCATACTGATCTAACAAGAAACTTAGTTTATTAACACTTTCGTGAGATTTAGGAAAAGTCGAAGACAAGAGACCAAAAGCGATAAATTAAGCCTCTAATCATTTTCTTTTATAGTTCGATTCACAAAAACTGTCCAGTGAAGTATATGATCATGTATCAGTTTGTTGCCTAGGAATTCAAGTCTTAAGCAAGGAATTTTCTATCAACTAAAATGTTCAATCGACAGTCTTAACCAGTTTATTGAGAATTTTCGATTAGCGTGACTTCATTCAATTGATTAAATAATCATTTTTTAAATTTATATACTGTCAGCTGCACAAGTTTGTGAACGCTTGTTGTTAAATTGTCTTTTGCACCTGCAATTGTCTTTTGAACTGCAAGTATATTGACAAAAGCACACCAAAATACAAAGATTTTATTAGAACATTATAATAAGACACAAATTTATCAGAACTTGTCATAAATGGTACATAAACCACGAAAAACCAGTATATATTTAGTATTTTGTGTGTTTACCCTTATTTTTGAGAACAGAACGAATTCGGTCAGGCATCGAACGGTATACTTTTTGCAATAGTCTGGTGACACTTTTTGAGTCCAAACAGTTTCCACTGCTTTGATCATGTTCTGCAGGGAATTTGGGTGAATGGCAGCAATCTGTTTCTTAACAAAAAGCAGTATAGAAACAAGCGTTCATAAACTTTTGCACGTGACTGTACAGGTGCAATAAATAATTAATCACTGACCTGAAGATGACGGTGATATATTATCTTTAAATATATTTTTAAATGGACGAATTTTGTTTTTAATACAATAATTTTAATAAATTTGAAAATTTATACGCAATCAAAATTTTTATTAAATAGTGAAGATTCAAAATATTACTAATCACACGTGACATATAGTTTCTTTTTTATACTTATATGGTTACACTATTGGTATTAAAATCATAACTTTAAAACATCCCACAGTTAATGTTTATTCTTGAAGCTTTTCCTTTTTGATCACGAGAAAATGAATTTTCCAGTATATATCCCATCTTACGCGGTTTGCAAAGATGCTTAACTTGTTGTTGTTGATAACGAGGAAGACGAAACATTTTCAGGCCTTTTATTTTAATGGTAAGTTAGACATCAATATGCAAATACTAAGTGTTTCTTCTTATCATCAAATCTCTAATCAAATTGAATGCCAATTACTGAATTACAAGTTTTCCTTTTTTTGAATTTTATCGCTATTGGGTTCTTGCTCAAAAGACATTATCATGAACACAAAATTTATTTCTATAACAATTTGAATATTTTAAACAAATATTTTTGAGGAACTTTTGCAGTTTATTTTTACACAACCATTATAAATAAAAATAGATATAAATAAAAATATGGTTAGTATATTTTTTATAAATTAAAATTCTATGTTTTTTTTAATAAAAAATTATAGACAATTAAAATTTTGTCACTAAGATTTTGTTGCGTCTTTTATTAATTTTTCAATTTTATGGTACATTTAAATTTACCTGTTTCTCAATTTCATTTTCCAAAATAAAATTAAAATCGAATTTTTCAATTAAGTCGATTTAATTGTTTTACGATTATTATTTTTTTAATTCCAATTAACATTTCCAAAATCAAAGTACAATGTAAGAATGTCTCGTTTAAATGGACCTGTACCCGATGTTCCACTACCAATATTTAGTAAATTTCAGAATATGAATATCGATTCGTCTGATTCCGAATCAGACAATGAATCTCAGAAAACTAAAAAGATCAATACGAAAAAACATTTGACTGCCGTCAATAAGGAGGAAGGGTTTTCGATATGTACACCAGAATCTGTTGCAAAGAATCTGAAAATCAAAAAATCCGTTGAGAAGATTCTATCACCAGTTGACAGAAAGAATTCTGATAATTCCGATAATTCCGATAAAGAATTTGACAATGTCAAGGATTTTCTAGAAAGAAGAAAAAGAAAAATACAATTTAATATCTCTCATTTGTCAGATAGCAAATATCTGAAAATAGCAGAGAAGGAAGGTGTCGATGACAACAACGATAAGGAGGAAAGGTTTTCAAAATTTACACCAGAATCTGTTGCAAAGAATCCGGAAATCAAAAAATTTAGTAATTTATTTGTAAACGCACAATTGCAAAACATACTAAGATTGCCACATTGCTTCGCATGAGCCACCGCGGGATGCTCTTTGCGAACAGTAAATCGAGTCTTCAAAAGATACAAGCCTAGGAGTGATCGAAAATCTAAAATAAATCTATCCCAGCTCAGAAGGAACATCAAGGGATCATCAAAAATCCTCTGCTAACCAGTGTGATGATGCAGAATTTCTTTGAACTGTGCCAGACATGAATGACATGACCTTTTGAATGACATGAAGTCCAATCCAACTAGAATTGTTAACGTCTTTGAATAAAAAAAACTTTCGAAGAGATCCATTATGAAACCGTCATAATAACCATGTCATTTGCTTAGGGGATGATAACATCAGTGACGCACAAACGATTAACAGAACAAAGGATCCTGACAGCATAATACTACTGTATGTTGTGGCAGCGAATGAAAAATTCAGCCCCCAGTGTCCTTCCCTGCAGGCCAAAGACTGAATGACACATGTTAACAACCAGGTCTAAGCCAAACTGTACTGACAAAGCTGAAGAAAGAGTTTCACCGGTGGCATTTTTGTTTTAAGAAAGACGGCGCCCCATGACATAAGGCTAAGGTCGTCCAAAAGTTCTTGGTGAACAAAATCGTACTTTTGAAAACCAAAGACAAGTGGCCACTATTTTCTCCAGATTTGAATCCTCCGTAAAACTACATATGAGTGAGTGAAGAGAACAAAGCCTGCCATTTTAGTAACACAAGTACCATAAACCTGACAAATTCCGTTACGAAAATCTGAAAGAATCTTTCAGAGGCGTTTTTGATGAAAGCCCGTATCGCATTCAGGAAAAGTTTGGAAGCCGTCGTGCATGCAATCATTTTCGTCGTCGAGACAATCATTTTGAATAAATTGTTTAACATACTTGAATTTAAAGTTTCATTGCGGTATCTTTTACATTTTCTGAAATATACATGTTTATGTATTTAAAGTGTTTTTTGACAAAACTTTAATAACACATGATACTTTCTAAAAGTTTATTTTATCAGAATGAACCAATAAATAATTATGGAGATGCAAATTTAATTAATTTACTTCAGTCGTCCTTGACTTCTTTAAAGATCTCTTATGTTATGGATGTTCGTGTAATAATTACCAACCGAAAAAAGGCAAAGGAACTTCATCATTCTTTTATCTTTCCTAAATTAAAAATTATTTTTAAAAAAGTATGATACTATGAATCCCATTCACGCATTTGTTAAAAAATATAATAATATAATATGGTAAAATAATTGATATTGAAGAATTTTCAAGATGTATCTTTCAGTTTATTATTGTATGATATTAATACATAATTATCGAAGTCAGTAATCCTGATTTTCATGTTGATGATACTCAAGGATTCATATGCAAAGCAACTGATTTTATGTTTTGAATTAAAACTTTGGTCACAACTTAGCTTTCCTTTTGAGTCAGATGGAATGGTATAAGTGAATTTTTCGTTCACATAGACCTACTGAAATTGAAATATTAAAAGTGAAAATGCTTTTAAACCTTTGTTGTTCTTAATTTATTTAAAATAATTTTTAACCGAAAACTAATCCTATTTTTTGCATTCTCTTTTTCTAATTAATCTTTCATATTTATAAAAATATAATAAAAATTTATTCATTTTCTCCAGAACCTCTTTTTGGCTAATTTTTTAGCTTCTTGAATTGGAAAAGTTATGAAATGAAAAAATGATGTTCAGTGTTGTTATAGACTGTAGCGCGGAGGAACCACAAAAGTTGTTTAACCTTTCTTATAAATAATATGTATAGTTTCACATAAGTAAATATCAGAATACTGAAGTGAAATGTCGAATGTTGTGTTAGCAATTATCATAAATTCTTCAGCAGTGTTCCGCCCCATCCCCGAGTTGCCGCAAAGACCGGACGGTGGTAGCAGAGGCGCTCTGTATTTTATTGATAGAAGCTCGGATTAACCTAATCCAAAAATAATATATTGGTATTTATAAAATCAAAACGAAATTACTTTATCCATTAAAAAATAATTTGTACTTATTTTTTGGATAAAGTAATTTCGTATTGATTTTATTAATACCAATAAAATATTTTTGGATAGAAGAAAATAAATAATAACACAAATATTTTAAGTAAAGAAGCTTCATCTTGAAAAACCTCAAAACCATGTACATGACCTTGGTGCTATATAATAATATTTATTAATAATATTATATATTAATAATAAAATTACGATAATTATTCTATTAATTTGTTAATTATCTTAAGTCTGATCCAGACAGTAAAAGATGTTAAAATCCACTGGTAGAAAGAAAAAAAATAAAAAAAACAAAGAAAATTACAAATTATTATTTTTATTATTATGACAATTTTGTATAAAAAAAACAACAACCAAAATTTATTTATTTTTTCCATGTTAAAAGAAAAATAAAATTAAAATTCATTTTTCTTTTTATACATTATATTAATTATATTAAAAAAAACAAAAAATCGAAAGAAAACAAATAAATGCTTTTCATTAGTTTGTACAATAATTTTTCATCAATAAATGTATCTATTTCTACACAGAAAAAACAACGAAAAGCTTCAAGGAATCTTAAGCCTCTGGGTGGTCTATGACTACAAACGATTTAGCTAACCAATCAAGCAAATTAGCTTCCGGAATAATCTTGTAAAATGTGAAGCAAGTGTTATGTACAAATGGAAAACTGCCAGATTATCTTATCTAATTGGAGTAAAGCTGAAAACAAATCATCAAATATCATTCAACAAAAGCAGGCAAATATGCTTTGATGACTTTTGTGTGATAATTTTTTTTAAAAATTAGCTGAATTATTTATTTTGTTTAAAATAAATAGTTTTGTAGTTTATCTCATTTCTATCAATTTATTAATGTATATATATATATATATATATATATATATATATATATATATATATGTGTGTGTGTGTGTGTATTCTTGTTAATGAAAATTTGATATTTTTGATCAATAAGATTTAATAAGAAATTGATTATTGAACATATTTCGGAATTTCGTATTCCATAATCAGGAATTATAATTTAATGATATTAGTTTTAATGTTAGTCTTATAATCAGTTACTTTTAACAGAATAATTTTGCGGTTTATTTAATTTTTTTAAGATATTTGGATATAAATCTCAACATGTTTTAAATTTAATTAATGATTTTAAGATTTTAAACGGCTTTAGTTTATCTATTTTAAATGTTTATTAATGAGCTGTTGTATCATCAATAATGCTTAATAGTACTGCACCACATAATGTGAAATAAAACTCATCATTTGAAACAGAAGAGATTCTATTTTTACAATGTAATCAGTTGTAGAGACTTACTTAATCGACACGGTTGCGAATGCTAACTAATCCAGGTTTTGAGATGACGATTTTGTCTCTCAAATGTGAGCCTCCCATCTCTCTCAATGGTATTGAGTATATAGACTTTTTAGAGAGTACATCCAAATCAAAGAATCTAAAAGCCTGAAAGGCCACTTACGGGGTTGAAGTGTTAGAAGATGTGAGTACTTGTTCACCTCTTCCGGATGAATAATTTTATCTTTAAGCAATTGGGTGGCAAAATGGTTTGGAAAATTAGAGGCTCCTTCATCAGCAGATTGTGCTTGTTGACCTTGAGAATTCTGAATTATTCAAACTGAAGGAGACAGAAATCGTTCCAGAATAACTTTCCTGAAATCACTTTTAAATTTCAAACAAAAAAAAATATTGGCTTGTACGAACATGCGTATCAAACCAATAAGATGACATTTTGATCAAGTCATTGGGTTTCAATTTAGACTCATTAGGTTGAATAAAATCTTACAGAGTTGGATATCCATCAAATATTATATTAGACAAGATTTCTGCAAATACTTTCCCTGCATGCTAAAAGTTTCATTTCTCCAAGTCTTATTCAATAGTTCGACCTTAAGAATCCAGATCTGTTCCAAAATGATCATGTGACAATACTACACCGAGCAGCTCTTTTGATAACACTGCCATTCTGCGTTCCATTCTGCTAAATTCACTTTGACCTGGTGCATTTGTTGCTACATACATTTCATCAAAGTCATGCTTCAAAAAGATGATATATAAATTACATTTTGGCCCTTTGGATTCTCATCAGGACTTCCATCAGCAATGGTGAAAAAATAATTGGATTAACAAAATTCTCAGATTTTGTGAATTCTCAGATTTTATTTTGGCTTAAACTGCAGACTTGTTCTGAACCAAGAAGTTATGAAAATTCTTCTAAATGATGAATTGATTCTGTGGAAAACTGTCCATCAATGCGAAAAGCATTTGTGTCATTTTGAGCTCTAATGAGACAAACTGGAACAGTATTAACATGAAGTTTTCCGTCCATGTTAGAGCCACGCTTTGGAAGTAACCGAATATAAACTGCAAATTTTGAAATCAAAAAACCATTTTTCTTAAGGTCATCTGTTAATTCCTTGAGAGTTCTTATGGAGTGATAAATGTCTTCTTGGTTTCTTTCAGGAACTGCAAAATTATAAAACATTATATCGATTAAAGTTTTCAATAGCCCAGGCTGATCTTCTTCTTTTCTTTCTTTTAAAGGATACTCTTTGAATCTCGATACTGCTTACAAAGTTCATCCAACCTCTTCTTTTGCTTTACACGACTCTTCCAAAACTTTCATATGCAGCTCACATTCGAATTTTTTCTTTATTTTTCAAAAAACTATATTTGATCCGAGTATTTAGAAGACAAAATGTCTGAAAATTTTAGTTTTTAAAATCTAGTCAGGTCATTATTCAAGATGTCAAGCTTCTTTTTTAGTTTATATTGCACCGGTGTTTTATAATGAAGACTTCCAGAAGATGAAGCTGTCTAAGGCTCTGACAAAAAACGGGATGTCACAGAGCATTTTACTCCCCCTCCTCCCTGTCACAAAGTGTCAAATATTTTCTGAAATCCTTCCCCTCTTAAAGCGGGACATACTTTATGGACAGCCCCTTAGCAGTGCTGTTCTAAAAGAAATTAGTATAATGTGATCAAAGGTTATGAAAAAATTTCTTGCAATTCTGAGAATCTACTCAGGAAATGTTACATGCTGACTGTAGTCTCTACGACACATAAAAGCAGGATCGTAAGCTTAAAAATTTAATCTTGGTTGACTCCAACTTTATTTCCCTGATGGATTGATCCTCCATCTCCAAACTCTGTGTCGCCAATGAAATAAAATTCAAACGAGATTTCAACATCTAAATTTTATTCTTTGTTAACATTACAGAAAAGTCTGAAAGTTACTTACTGAAAACTTACTGAAAGTTCATTAATTAATTTATTTGTGAAGTAAAACAAAATCTTTTTTTATCCTTGCCATGTAAAAATTGTTAGTAATTTTTTTGAGATGTTTGAGGAATATGCCCACCAAAACTAAAGAAACTAAAAGCCAAACGATGTGCTTCCTATATAGTCGAAATACTTCGGACTCAGAGACCTATTCGATATCCCTATCAGGATAGACCAATCAGGTAATGACGTACCATGATTTTGCATGCTTTTGACTGTATTGGCGGATTCGTTACAGCGCAAAAGGGAAATCAAAAGTCACACTTGTGGAGATATTCGGAATCTTAAATGCTAGATGAGTTTTTTCTGCATTATTCGTTTTCTCTAGTACGTTCAAAGTAGTCAGAGTTTCTGTTGTTGATTAAAAGCTGGTTTAGGCGAGTTCGTTGAACTTGTTTATCGTGTGGTCTAGATCTAGTAAAGTTTACTGACTCTCATCACTTTCCTTGTTGGTCATTAAGTAATCAATATTCATGTGTCATGCGAAACCATCCTTTGGGTTTTATTTTATCTATTGCAGAAATGGCATTGATGCTCTTTTCTCTAATCCTTTTCAATGTAGTTTTGCTAATAGGTTATTCTTGCTTCGGTATCGTCTGTTCTGGCCTCAAATTCGATAATTGAGTGATCCTTTCTAAGCTTCCTGTTCAGTTCCTTTTTTTCTGTCATTTAGGTTTTTGTCTGATTTAAGAAATCAACGTTTGCTTTGATAGAAATTGCGATTTCAACTTTTTGTATTGTGATTTAAATTTAACCTGATTTTCAGATATTGAGCAAAGTTTTCGTGAGGTGACGAGAGAGACATCAAAAATGTAGAAAACTTTGTACATAATCCTGTAGACTGAACTTTTCAAATTTCAAGATTTAAAAGAGATATACTTCAATAATGTTGAACTCAAACTTGACTAAGTAGAACTTTTCTTTAACACCCAAGATACTGTTTCCAGTTGTTGTATCTCAGAGGAAGTCTTTTTGTTGAACATGTTAATCACAAACTTCCTCTCAGACAATAGAGTACTAGGGATGTCAGGCCAACCTAGCTTCTCCAAGAACAAAATTGTATTACTCTCAAGCCAACCGAGAACCGATGGGTTTTTCCAGAAATTAACAGAACGTTTCAAATATAGCTCGATCAAACATTTGAACGAGCTTGGTTCGTTATTTTCGCCTGATATTGATGGAAAGAAAAACTGAGACTTTCTAACGGCATCGTCGATTTGAACGGAACAAAGACTGATGAATTTCTTTAAGAATGATGGGAAATATGTGAACGCCCGTACTAATAATTCATTTGATTCAATTAAATCAGAATCGACCACATTGGATTTTTTTCTCGAATAACTCTTGAAGAAGTAGCAGAGAGAAATAGAAAACGAAAAATTCGGAATATATTTTAACGCTTTCTTGTCGAAGAAATGACGATAGAAATCAATAAAGTAATTAAACTGATCGCAGCCGAGAGCAATATCGTCAATGAGGAAAATGACGGCGAGCGGATCCCCAGCAACATTTAAACTGAGAAGCAATACTCAAGCGCTGTATTGAAACACGATTTCCGGCAAAATACCTCACTCACTGAAACAATGTGATGAATATTGGCCGATTCAATAGATATCGATAATCGAGCCCTAATCTAGTCTTGGTGAGTGAATCATGCTGTCGCAATCGATTATTATGTGCGTTATTTGGTTCTTCGATTGACGTTCTACAAAACAATTGTTTTAATTCGATGTTTTTTTTGAGATTTCTAACTTTCAATGATAACATGTCGATTGATTGTTTTGAATTCATTCTTTTAGCTTCAGATTTTGGATGTTCATCATCATCATTAATATCAAATGAATTAATAAACATTTCCATTATTTCATCTTCTGTCATGTTTTTATACTTATCACAATTTTTTGTCGATTTTTCTTTAATTTTATTCTTTAATTTTTTCTTTAATTTTCTTGTAATTGTAATTGTGCTAAAACTTCAACCATACATACATACGCAATTACATAATCCATTTATGTAACTTACACTCACACCGATAAACTTATCACCGAAATTACATTTATACACACAACGACTTATCAATTTCACAACAATCATTAGTCCATTCAAATGGACAAAGAACCTCATTCAAGTCGATTAACCGCAATTAATCGATTCGAAACAAAAAACAAAATGTCATACTGCACGGATCAACAACTACAATGAAAGCCGCTTATAGTGGCCACATCCGTCGAACCAGATTTGGCCATTATGACCAGCTGGCCACTATGCTATAGTTGTCTATGACGAGTTAGTTTTTTTTAGTTCACTGATCAAAATTTAAATAGTTTTAAAAAATTATTTGAAAAAATTTGACTAGACAGATGTGGCAACTATAAGCGGCTTTCACTGTATTTACAACGTGCAATTGATAATAAATAATGAGCCACCATCATGAAACCAAATGAAAGTGATGGATTATCATCATATTTATTTATATATATATATATACAGTATGAGACAAATTATTACATACACCTCTATTTTTAATGTTTTTCTTTTATAAATATTTTATTAAAATGAATATCTTTCTGATATTTTTATACATTATTCTTTATGACCATGAACACATTTTCGCAAAATTTCGTATATATATGTTCATTTTTTAAAAAGTTATAACACTGAACATAAAATACGATGGACAAATTATTAAATACACAAAGACACGGTTACGCAATAAAGGTCGGAAAAGCCAAATAATACACAAAACACATATATTTAAGGTATAAAACTTTACCTAAATGTTTCTAATATCTTATACTACCTCATTTAGATTTAATTACTGCATCAATCCGTCGCATCAATCCGCACAATTATACAAGATTGACAGAGAATTTTATACATTCGAAAAAACAAAACTATTTGGTCATAATTATATCATATATTATTTTTACTAAAGATATATCATTTCATAACCGAACGATTGTTCTATTATTCAACTCACTAATACGAAACTATGTGATCATAATTATTTTAGACAATTTTCCAACTAAAACTATATTTAAATTTCCATTATATTATCAAGCTTTGCTCGTATAAGGAAAATTCAGTTTATTCTTCCACAATTTGGTGAGTTCCTTGGAAATTTCCCGTATTGGCTCCTTTCTTCTTTTAATCTTTGGTCCAAGGAAATGGTAGCGCAAATAATTTACTTTTGGATAAGCATTCTGCTCTTTACTTCTAGTGAATATTCTTCCAAAAAGACCATTCTTCTTTTTTTATGAGAGTCTTCAAATTTTACCCGACATCCTTGTTCTTTTGAATGTTATAATCTAGGCTTGTACGACGCTATGTGTAGCTTCTGTAATAACTATAAAATTAGATGTGCATATAAAATTTCAAGAATAGATATATACACAATCTAAAATGTTCTAGAATATTCCAGAATATTCTAAATTGTTCTGGGATATTCTAAAATGCACAGTGTGCATGTTCACTAATTCGTGGTTTAAGACTTGTTGTGACACTCATGACAGTCCAATTTATACATAAGATTCATTTACAAATACATAAAAACATTGGTATTTATTCTAAATATGAGATTAAAAAAAATAATAGTACATAAATAATCACGTGTGTTCCAAATTGAATAATAAGAAATTTTTATTACAAAATAGAAACAATTAGTTTATTAAAGAAAAAAATTATATTAATATTTATAATGAGAATTTTCTTTTATTTTGAGTTATAGAAATGAGGTGCAGGCCACTGGATCGAGCAGTGGCAGCCAGTGCCCATTTATCGTGTGGAGAGATTCTGCTCGACGAGGATGATCGGATGTATCGATAACACTCAAAGCTCCATGGAGCTCGTCAGTTACCGGTCGGTGCACCGTTGAATGTCAGTCCTGCGACCGACTCATAGCGGTTCCCCGTCGATCAGAGGAACCCGGAACGGTGGGCTGTACAATAGCGCCACTCACCCAACGTCGGTTGGTTCGACGGGCCAGTTCACGTCGTCTGACAATGTGCCGTCGGGTCGCACATAAAATTACCGGACACGGTCCGACCAGTTCGTTATGTAGCCGAGTGGTGTCGTTACGCGGGCGCCGCATAAATTTGTGATAGGAGACTCAAAAATCAAAAATAGATTAGAAAAACATTTATTCCAAAGAAAAAAACATTCCATATTCAAAGTTTCAAATTTTGTGCCTACAATCAGTTTTTTAAAACATACTGTTAATTTTTTATTGTTTATATTTGTTTCGAATCTTGATTTCGCAGAATCATAACATGAAAGTTCTGAAGTTTTTTCTTTATCTAGGTTGTTGTTGAGCAGCGTTGATTGTGGTGTTGTTAAAAAAACGGGAAAGTCGATAAATTCAATTGATGTGAGTGCAAAAAGGAAACGTTTTTTGAGGATTGGTTTTCGTTTTGTTTTTGATACAAAAATATTTCAAAGTTTTAAATAAATACTGTGATGAATTAAATCATATAAAATGTATCGTCAACAATTGGATTTCGAATTGACTTGGAGAAGTGAATCGGGTTGATTGATCGATTCTGATTAGGATTACCTAAACAACAATAACGAGAGGATTGAGATACCGCAGAATCGGACTTTTATTTCGAGTTCAGAATAGATGCATTTTTATAATCGTAAAAAAAATTAAATTAAAAATAAATTAGATGATAATATAAAATAAAATTATTAAAAATATTAAATAAATAGAAAATTTCAAAAAAAAGTATAATTAAAATTTAATTAACATGAAATAAAAATTATTAAATAAAAATATCTGTAATAAATATTTTCAATAAATGATTAGTTTACATTTATTTTTTTTTGAATATTTGCTTTAGAAAAATAATTTTGTTTTTAAAAAGAAAAAATCTCTTTTAAGAAGCAAAACTTTAAACGTAAAGTATCAGGTATACCTTTTATGCTTTCTAAAGATTTTTCTTCAGCGACGGATGCTGGTCTTAGAGTTAGAAATAAATCAAAGAAAACTCATGTCTGCTATAACATTAACTTTTGTGCTTTTTTTTCCTATTCTTAGTTTCCAGAACAAAATAAGTAGTTATTATTTGTAATTACAACCGAGCAGGAGCCTCTACCAGAAATAATTGTGATAACCAGCCCTATCCAACTTTTTCAAAAGAGAAAAAAATGATTAATGAAATCAAAGTCAAAAATTGCCTTTTGATTAGAAGTTAAATCGCTTTAAAACTAAAAAAAAATCTTAATCATGAAACAAAAAAATGATTTAAATTATTCCTAAATAATTACATCAATTAAATTATTTTCAAGATTTTTTTCTTCTTTTTTTCATTTTATTATGCTTTGGAGTAGTGGTTGTAATTAGAGGAATTTACCATTTTCTAGTTTTATTTTTTTTTCATATTTATCTGAGTCTGGTAGATGGAGAATAATTTTCAAATCGTAATTATAAAGTAAAAGATAAAACAAAAAATTTGCTTTTTTCTGTTAATTGAAGTGCCATATACAAAACTGTATATGAAGCATAATTCCATAAATGAATTGTTTCTTTTTTATAAAGTTATAAAAAAAAATATATAGCTTTGGTCATAGTGTAAGTTTTCCGAAGTCAATTTTACATATAAATCATACATATCTTACAGTAGTTATTGCCGTCTCTGTAGTCGATCCGGTCCACCGCCGGCCGAGACGCGGAATGTGCTGGGTCTCGTGTGCTCCGGAAGTCCGCGCGTTCGTCACGCTGATGCTCGGGGAGCTTGTATCGCGGTATCGAGAGGCGCCGGCTGGAATCCCGGTAAGCTTGACAGTGGCCTCCGTCTGTCTGGGCCCGGATCGCCGTAAGATCGTATCTGGGAGCTTACAGTACTGGTCGGAGTGAGAGTCGAAACAATGAACTCGCTGTGATCATCTTCGAGTGTTTGACAATACGGGCGATTCAGCCCTTCGATCGGGTTCTGTTGAACGTCGCGTTGGGATTACAACAGTCAACGATTCATTTCTTTCGATAAAAAACAGTAATGACCATTAACTTTATTCGATAAGACAGACAACGATGAAATTCAGTTTTTTTCTAGCCATTTTGTACAGTTCTCTCTTTTCGTTGAAATTCACGTCTAGTTTATTTAATTAATTTTGCATGTTTAAACAAAGTTTCTTTATCAATTACAGTTTACATTTACATTGTCGAGATTTTTAATTTTAACGTAAAAAGGATTGAAATAGTTGTTTGTAATACGCAATGTTCCCAATGACCAAATTGTTTTCCTTTAAAGAAGATATTTGACGAGCATCCTCCGTCACACAGGCAATGCGCTAGTAGATAGCACTGTTTAAGCATGAGAGACAGTCAGTTTTTGATGAGAATTGGGTGTATATGTGAAATTGTTTGACAAAATTAGAGAAATGTGCTAATTTCAGATGAAAAAAGACCGTCAAATCACAACGCGGTCAATGGCTGATGCAGAAAATGTAAGTAAATAAACCATGCAAGCCATTCTGCATGAATCGGGAGTAATAAAGCTTACATCAAGATTTTTTTTCATCAGAGATGTGTGAGAACCAATTGAAGTGCTTTCAGAAAAACCAAATCATTATTACAATCATTAAAGGAAGACAACAGGGGATGTCAGGCAATCTGCCTGCTACAGGTACCATGTAAACCTGTAATACCTGTCCCATGGTCGAATAGTTGGCGACTAAATCGGCTCCCTCACCTAGGTCGCTCTGGGTGAGGGAGCCGAAAAAAAACCTAGCAAAGGGTAGATGAGCTCCTTGGAATCAACGGCCATCCACACCTGGAGAGGAGATAGGCGCCACCAGGTTCCTTGCCAACGAGATACTCAAAAAATAGTCAAACCCAAGCTCATAATGATTGTGCATAATTGAGTGCACCCTTAGCCCAATGGCTACGGTACCAAGAAAAGAAAGTAAGACAAAACACATTTAAGTATGTATCTGCAAGAGTCGTAAACGTTAGTCAAGTAATTAAAAATTACCAGGATAATCAAATTCCAAGAAGATTAGATTTGGAATCTCCTACAGAAAATACAAGATGTTTGAAAAAATTTTGGATGTCCATTGTGTTCTACAAAACGCCTACACTATTACTTGAATGATTTCCCGAAAAATAATCTTAGGGTTGAATAACCTATAGAAGAGATACTTATTGTTGATTGTGGGGAAATTAACAGTCGTCAGACACATCTAACAGCTGTTAAATCAGTTTCATCTTGCGAATTTCGGAATCATATAATCCAAATATTAATGAATTATAAAGTCAAGAAGGTTTTGTGTTGTTTAATGTGTAATTGTTGAAATGAAATGGCATTGCTAATGAGACTACAAACCGCAATTTATGTGTGCTCGCAATAATAAATTTATTTACATTAAATGTTTCATATACAGAGTGTGATTTAAAAACAAACCATTGCGTTACGTGCTTTTGCAAAAGTTTAAAGTGTTTTAAATACCCAGACACACACACACACACACACATATATATATATATATATATATATATATATTCTTGGATGAAAGATATTAAATCAGATCCTGATAACGTTCGTTCTAGAAAAAATCCAGAAGCAACTAGATCATTTTGGAAGATAACTATGGGACAAACAAGAAAGAAGCTAGATTGGAAAGATATAAGAAGTTGCATGAGATTCTAAAGAGAAAGATGTCTGTAATCCTCTTCCCAGATGAGATTGAGTTCACTGTCAACTCTATCTCTAATGCAAAATCTCAGTTCAAAAAATAAACCTTTCAATATTGATTGCTCTTCCATAAAGGGTTATGCAAGTTGTATAGAGATGCACTATTGTGTGTTCTTCTTTGCTGAGATTACAAAACATATTTCAGCGGTTGTCAGAGTTCTTGGATCCTTTTACAAGGAATGCAATCTTCGATTTGTATTTATTTGTAATCAACAATAAAATTTCTTAGCAAAAAATTAAATCAATTCAAATTATTTTTAATAAAATATAATTTTATTTAATTAATAATCAGATATTAAAAAAATTTTCTATTACAAAGCAATTATTAATTATTTTTTATTATTGTCATTCTACTTCAGTTATTAATATAAAAATAACATTATTATTACTATTTCTTCGCAATTATTAAGTTCATCATAAAGTGATGTTGAAATATTTCAAGAAAATTTTGAAATATTATTCCTTGGAACCGATAAAAGAAAGATTATCAATTTTTTCTAACAGTGTTGTCGATCCGGAAATCTTAATAAACCGTCTTTCATCAGATAAATCTGATAAAGTTGGTGTTTAAAGACGTCTTTTTGTAAGTGGTAGTTGAACCAGTCGTTTTACAGAGGCCAAACCATTCAATAGACTTCAAAAAACCCATCTCAATCAAACTCAAAGCCCTTTTTACGAGGAGTATTGGCTGATTATTATCTTGTCTTTTCAGATTTGACTTCGAGAGAAGAAAATTCCTATTCAATTTTGCTTTAAATTATAATTGTTATTAAAGTCATATAATTTCAATTTTGAAGAAATCGCAATCATTATGATTTATTATTTTTTATAGTAAACTTTTTTCTATTTAATTTGTTTGCAACTCTTACAAAAATATCTTAAAAATTACATTTTTTCTATATGCATTTCTATTAAATTAACATTTAAAATAATCAAATATATTATGTATAAAAAATATAAATAATAAGAGTAAAGTACCGTGTTTCTTCAGCTATAACTCCTACCTCGAAAAAAAGTCTTATTAAAAATGGAATACAATTTGTTAAAACGTGCAGTTTATCGTATCATAAACGCTGGCTTAAAATAAATTTTAAATAAACAATCATTAATAGAATTTTGGCATTCACATTAATAATCCATTAAATCTGATCGATTTAATTTTTTGTGTTTAAAACCCCTCAATGGACCACAAAAAACGAAAAAGCTTTAAAGTCCATTATAAAATGCATTATGTGCTAGGGACAAGAACTCAACTGTTTTTTGCATAGAAAACAATCGTTGTTTAAGAGGTGCATGACAATGGCGCAGGGAATATGATAAATTAACTTAACCTGATCAGGAAGGTGATGGTAAATAAAGCAAACCCGGAGCAGGTAGACAGCTCTGTTTCCCGAGTTATAAGATTTTGTGTTTGAATGGTTAATACAACAAAGAGCTGATTCGCTTGTTGTACGCAGAGCAAATGCGCAAGAATCTGCCTTGAATAATGCACAACAGTTCGCCGTATCTTAAGATCGATTTAAAGCATCGCAATAATGGATTAATGGCTTTTAAGAAGATATGAGATACCACTAAGGAGACATCACTAATGTAGTGACCAACCATTCTCGTTAAAAATAAATAACCGATATATATATATATATATATATATATATAT
>MQRK01170263.1:18889-33577 GCA_001938485.1 Girardia tigrina
ATATATATATATATATATATATATATATATATATATATATATATATATATATAGTCTTGTGAATGCAAGTTTAATATTTTTAAAATATAATTTGATTAAAGCTTCTTTTATATAATTATTGGACATGTTTCGATGCTTACATACATCATCATCAGTAATATTTAGAAATTTAATGTCTTAAAATTTGAATAGTTCAATATTTTAATTGTTCTTAATAATATGATTTTAAAAAGTATATTAAGTTTAAATGCAAATCTTTTAAGAATATATTATAATTTATTAAAGTATTGTTGCGTATTAATGGCAAAAATATTTTAATTATTAAATTAAACATGTCCAAAAATTTTAAGTATTGAAATGACCTTACTTTGCCCATTCTGAATGTTAATTGATGGGTTGTAGTGTCTTATTAGTAGAGATTCACAAAACTGTCGTTCGTAATGTGAATCAAAATCCTTTTGTAGAACAGAAAACTCATCTTTTGAAATGGATGAGGTTCTATCCTTACAACATAACCAATGATCAAGAACCTTACTCGATCGACTCATTTGCGAGTGCTCGCTAATCCAGGTTTTGAGATGATGATTTGTCTCTACGATGTTGGCCTCCCATCTCTTTCGAATGATATTGAGCCTCTAGGATCTTTAGAGGGTTCACCCAAACTAAAGAATCACTAGTAGCCCTCCGATAGGCCTCCTACGGGGTCGGATAGTTTCAGTCTCCGAGATCTTTTCGGCTTCCCTGTGAGAAACGATCACGCATGGGTCGTATATCCATAGTCCTGCATACCTTTGGCTATATTCATGGACTTCATACAGCCACGGAAGGGACATCTGAACTCTCCCCTTGCATTTAGATCTGCAATCCTAAAAGTCAGATGTGTTTCTTCAGTATCTATGGCTTCTTCCACCGCCTTCGAGATATGCGGGGTGTCCGTCACGGATTGACGGCTACGAGTTTCCCATGTACGAGTTTTGACAGTCATGACAATTTAATTTATATACCAGATTAGTTTGCAATTCACAAACTGCTTTCGATTTATTTGAGAGGAAACTTTGAACTTTGGATGTGACAGAGACTACTTTAGCACTACTTATTGTTCTACAAATACTCTTCTTAAAAGCTCTAAATCCTTCAGAATATGGAATTTCAATGATTTGTTTGTATTCTTCAGTATTTTTTCTTTTAATTGTTTCCTAACTCGTGTATCTGTATATAATTTTTCTAATGTTACGCTAATGTTGTGATCTATTTGTTTGTTTGTATAGGTATTGTCCCTCAAGCGCCCTCTAAGAATATTTAAACCCTGATTTGCAATTTAAAAATTGGACGACAAATTCAAACCTCTGTGAACAAAGCCTTTTAATCATATCCTCTCTATATTTGTCCTCACTAAAAATTTTAATTAAAATATTTTTGCCATTATTATCCAATTATACTTTAATAATTTACAATATATTCTTAAAAATTTTCCATTTAAACTTAATATACCTTTTAAAATCATATTATTAAGAATAATTGATTAAATATTAAATATTTTAAATTAATTAAATATTTTTGCCATTATTATCCAATTATACTTTAATAATTTACAATATATTCTTAAAAATTTTCCATTTAAACTTAATATACCTTTTAAAATCATATTATTAAGAATAATTGAAATTTTAAACTAGTCCAATATTAAAATACAAAATTTCCAAATATTGCTGATGATGATGTATATTATACATCGAAATATACATCGAAACATGTCCAATAAATATATACCAGAAGCTTTAATCAAATTATATTATCTATCATGGGACAAGATTACCAATGAATGCGTTTGAAAAGCTTTACATGCTACTTATTTGGACAAAAATTTCGGATCATGTTAAAAGTACGCCCCTAAAATTACACAACTAAAAAGTATGCCCCTATAATTACACAACTAAAAAATATGCCCCCGGGTAATAAATACAATAAAAACACAATACAAAATTATGAAATTTATTCATCATCAAAGTAATTTTTCAATAAATTCATCAATTTGTCAAAAGAATCTCCAGAAATGTTGTCTCGCCATATAAAATTCATATCCTACAGCATTTAAATTGGAATATGCTCTCCATTCATCCCTGTGAAAAGTTGTACCCGGCAATAATACTTCACAGATAATGGGTCTCAAAATAGCCGCAGATCTGTTTGGAACCACTCGCATTATATCTCTCACCGGAGTAAAAGATGTATCTACGATACCAAATACCAATACCTGATGGTTAGCAACTCAGCCACGATGATATTTTTGTTTGTGGCAAAAAGACTTTCATCGATTTGACAGATTACATTTTCGCCGCCCAGTCTTACAAGATTAGCTTCAAAATATTCAAAAATGCATTTTCTGATGGTTTTGAATATTTTAATAAGGGTGGGCGTTGATACAGTCAAAGACCGTTGAATCGCCACAATTGATTCCTCATTGCTCCATTTGTAGAGAAAATCTATACATGTTTGAAGACTGATTCTGGAAATGCCCAAAAAAGAATTAGTTCTAATTGACAAAGTTGTTTTGTATTTTGAATACCTCTTATTTTGGCATTTCCATATTTTTGACATATTGGTCTATAACACTTTGCTTAGCTGTCCAGGTCATTACGTCGCCGCAACTGCCACACTTCATTGATGATTTCAAAATCCCCTTTGTTTTAAAAAATGCTATCGTGTCTTGTAAACCAGCATTCATTAGTCTTCTTATGATTATTTCATACGTACTAGGTGACATGATCCAAAAAATATTTATGAACATTAAAATAAATAAAATGTATTTACAATGAGATATAATTACACAACTAAAAATTACGCCCCTAAAATTACACACCTAAAAAGTACGCCCCTAAAATTACACAACTAAAAAATATGTCCCTAGGGGCATATTTTTAACAAGATCCTAAATTTCTCTTTAGAAGAAACTGCAATTGCTAAACATGAATGACTTGGAACTTTAGTTTTACAAGAAATTCGAGCGCGAAGGGAGATTAGTAATCACAAGATTTTGATAATTATAATATTCTTGAACATAACGAAATATCAATAATTGAATAATAAAATTTTTCAGTTATTTTTTTTTATTTCCAATCATATAAAATTCGTGATATGTTCAGTAATAAATCTCCAACTCCTCTCGGTTTGTGCTCCGATCTTGTTTATAAACATACATGTAATGGGTGTAACGCCACATACATTGGAGAGACATCTCGTCATCTCTGCAAACGGATCAAAGAGCATAGTCGGTTGGATAATGGGAGCAATATTGCCGAACATAATTTAAAATGTAAAAAGAAAATCGGAGAAAATGATTTTAAAATTCTGTGTAATCGATTTAAAAATTACTGGGAGAGAATAACGTGTGAGGCCTTATTAATAAGATACATGGATCCAAAAATTAATATTCAAGCTCAACTTATCTGTTAAACATTTTCAAATAGAGCCTTTATTACATAATTGATTGCATAATCACTTTTCTCATATATAAGCTGCAAAAAGCCAGTGTTAATTTAATCTGAAGATGGCGGGTAATCCGCCGAAATTAATTAAAAAAATAAATTGTAAAAAATGGCGTTCACTTTTTAATAATGAATATCAATTGCCATTATTTTTTACATTCCTTAGTATTTTTTTTATATTCATATATTTTAATTAATAGAACTCCTATCTGAAAAATAACATCTAGTCTGAATTTTATAATATTAGTTTGACTAAAGAATTAAAAAAAATAATTTAACTACCTGAGTTTTTTTCGGTGAAATAGATTATTACAAATCTATTTTTATTTACAGAATTTATTTTTCAAAATAAAACCGATAAATTATTTTATATCGAGTTTAATTAATTATTAATTATATCAAATTTAAAGAACCAAAAATCAATAAAATATCTTTTTTTTGTACTAAAAATAATTAAAAAAAAATAATAATTTAAATATTTTATTCAAACATTTGAAAAAAAACAATAAAAATAATCTTAATTAATAATAAAAAAAATTCCATTATTATTTTTTATAAAATATCTTAATTAAAATAATGAAACATTTTTGAAATTCAAAGAAATTAATTAGAAAAAAAGTGAATTGTAATAAATATTTATTTATTAAAAATCTAAAAAAAATATTTTTTCTGTTAGTTAAAAATATCACTTTTTAACAATTAAAACAAACAGTAATTAAAATGAAAAATATAATATTTATATAATTTGAATTTTATTTTATTGTTTTAAATAATGGAAAACCGGTCTGAAAATCCGAACAACGAAAACATATGTGGTAACATTTCGAAGAAATAAATCCGTAAGTAAATAATATTTATTATTTTAGTTAATTATTTTGTCTGAATCATTGAATAATTCAATGAAAAATAATAATTTGATAAAAATAATAATTAAATCTTGTAGAAGTATGAAGAATTATTTATCATTTTTTTTCTTATAATTCCATTATTTGGTAGAGGTAGAAAAACAAATTATTCTCCGAACTCAATAACCA
This sequence comes from Girardia tigrina, assembly GCA_001938485.1. NCBI lineage: Eukaryota > Metazoa > Platyhelminthes > Tricladida > Dugesiidae > Girardia > Girardia tigrina. Next base: position 23,409 of record MQRK01170263.1, read on the forward strand.
TTGTTTTTTATTTTGATTTTAATTAATTTAGCAGGTCGTGAACAATGGGATTAAATTATTTTCCCTTAATTCAAGAGCTTTGGGAATGTGACAGCTATTTTTCCAAAAAGAATGTGCCCGAGTAATTGTTTTTTTTCGTATTTTTCTTGTGAAAAATTGTTCAATTTTTCAATTTAATTTCGGCTCGAGATTTGCTGCAATATTTGTGCAGACAAATGATTCAAAATTTTATTGTTTCTCAAACAACCCATTGTTAGTCGAACTGCCAAAGAGAAAGAATATATAATTCCTTTTTTCTTCTTCCCTATATAAATCTTCTTTTTCATTCGGAAAAAAACAACGAAAAACTTTTTTTTCATTAAAGAGAAACATATAAAAAAACTAATTGAATTCATTAAAAAACAAAGACGACATATTGTTTTTTATTTACCGAAAATATAATGACGTTGAAAATTATTTTGAGTAACATTAGGTAATTATATAAAAGTAGTTCTACAGAAAACTAAATCGAAATTCACTAGTGCACGATTCTTCTTGCAATGATTACATTTCACATTTGGACACTCACTTCTAAAATGCCCTTCTTCATGTCATGTCCAATAAGTAATTCTCGATTATCTGTTTTATTTCATTATTATTCTTCTGCGATTTAAAACCATCTGATTCTTCACTAAATGCCAGTATTCTTGTTTTAATCTTTCCTTTCTTTACCTCTTCATGCATTGTTTGACACTGATGGCACAAACCACACGAATTTCTTGACATCGCATCCGCTTTTGAATGTTTTCACCTTTTCGATATTCCATTTTTATATCAAGACCACTCAGAAAATTTATCCATGTTTGGAACTGTGGTGTGATAGAGTTCTTTGTAGTCATCATAATATATATATATATATATGGATGATCAAGAAAGTTAAATTAGTCAATACTAGTTGAACTTTCTTAATCGATTACTGTTTAAGTTTAAAAATTAAAATCAGAATAGAGTAAAATTTCATAATAAAATTTTAATCAAACAATCAGTCAAAGTAGTTAGCAAAAAAAATAAAAGTGATAATTAAATTAAATCACAGCAAATTATCAAATAACCTAACTCCAAAGTTTTGAGTTTGGTTCCGAATATAATTTTTTGTTATAAATTGTAAAATTTTAAATAGTGCTTTTTTTTCCTTATATAATCGTAATGAAAACTGTAATCAGTATTGGAGATTCCTTTTTTAATATAAATTTAAAATTTGTTTTTAATATAAAAAATTGAAATCATTATTAATTCTGCATTGCATAACAATTTAGTATTGATCTACTAATTTTTAAATTTTCAAATTTTTAAAATCCTATGATAATTATAATATGACAAATAAAAGGATTAGGGTTAGAGGGGGGAAATTTAAAACCCTAAAATTCTACAACGATCTCAATACGACAAACAAAAGACAAAAAGTAAAAATATATTAAATAAATAAATGCATCCTTCTGTTACATCAAGAACTAAAAAGGCACAAAAAATAAATAACAAAAGAGTTTATAAATCACAAATGTTGGGTTGTTATTATTGTTATTATGTATAGTTTCATCTAGTCCAATGATTTACCAGTGAACAAAATCAAATATCTTCCGGGTTCTTTGTAAACTACTTTTATAAGTATTCATCTATCTCCTGTCAAGAGGAAACAATCTCTATTGATATCATGCAGCTTTATATTCTGTTGATTTCATAAATTTCCACTCAATAATCATTTAATTGTTACTCATTAAAAGGTAGCATTTAAATATTTTTAAAAAAAATAAATAAACTTAAAAACATAAATATTCATCAATTATCCAACATTGATATTAAAGGTTTAACAATGACAACAAAAAAAGGTTGAGGTTGATGGACGTTTGATTATTAGACTTTCTTATCGACGGTGACATTTAAGGTGTTCTATAGAGAACAATTTCTCTTCGACTACCAGATCATCAATATACTCGTGAGACTATATGAGCACCCGATGTAACTACCAATTGATCTACTGTCTTCAATTCTCTTTCAAGATCTTTTTCATATTCACTTCCGAATCGTTAACAATCTAGACAGGCACTTTGAGCACCTGCGGTTACCTATCAACTGATCGGCTCCCAGAAATATATTTTCCTCTACGTTCAATTTATATATATACACCATCAACCTCAAAAAATAATTATAAGCTCACAAAAACTGACGATTGAAAAAATTATTATTTGAAATCAACAACAAGACAAAAAACGTTCTGAACAAATTAAAAATTCAAACGAATTTACAGTAATTCGTATTTCCAAGTTTTTACACTAAGTTCAAAATCGCGGACTGAAGCCCCTGTCTTTTTCTATAGACAACAAAGTCCAGATCAATCAAGTAAGTTTTTCAATTAAAATAAAAATAATCATACTGAGCTCGTCTATCGTTCCAATAACTCAAGAAACCGTCATTTACTTCAAAATATCAATATTATATAACAAATAGCAATATATTATATTACTACTTCCTAGGTAACTAAAAATGTTTTTAGAAGAAAATTATAAACAATTATCAAAATTGAGTAAAGTATGATAATTCTCAAAGAAGATTTTTATGAGAGAACTAATGTTAACCGTTTGCTCTGATCATAAGAAGAAATGTTCTAGCCAAATTAGTATTTTTATGTTTAAAGTAGGATGCAGAAGATAAAATATATTTTGAACGACTTCAGCCAAGTTAATAACTTCGAATGCTGTGGTCGTCGGTTAATTAATTTCTCGATAAAATTGAAAAGAAATTAATTATGTAGGTTAAAATGATCTCGGAAAATATTTTAACATCACGATCAGGTCAAACATCCTTTTGATAAATTTAACAACAAATCCAAAAATCAGCAAGAAAATTTCTTTCGCATATAGTACTTTCTTTTCACATAGCTTCAACAAATTGCTAAATAAGACGGTCAAAGCGACATCATGTTCGTGATGTATAATCATATGAGTATGGCTAGTAAAAACTATAACCTTGAAAGTTCTTTTTTGTTAAAAATCTCCAGCTTTCTCGAAGGATAACAAAAATTGACATGTTGATTCACAGTTAATTTTCTAGCTTCAAAGTTTTGTCTTTATACTTTAGGATAAACTGCATTATTTTTAGTTTTCCAAAGATTAGCAATTATAAAAAACTTAAATAATTACCATAATAATAAAAGATAACTCTTCTTTTTATGAATCTCATCAATTGTATTTTTAAAACATTAAATACAAAATTAACAAAGTTGACCATAAACATTAAGTTATAATCAACATTTCTTAATCAAACGTTTGAGACTTATTTTTATACTGAATTCTCCTGAAGAAAACTGCAAAGATATTTTAAAATATTGTGTTGAATGTTATTTGGTTAGCCAAAACGTACTAATACACCACAGGCAAAATATATTTTGTCGCAAAAAATTTCTTGGTCCATCAAAATGCACTTTCGGTTGATAAAAGCCAGATACTTAGACTTCATCTTGTTATAAACATGTTCCTGTAATAGGTGATACAGTTTGTAGGTGATGGAGCAACCAATTGGGACAAATTCAAGAAATGTTCAATTTCTTCAAAATTCATTCAGACACAAATCATGATCTTCTTACCGAATCAATTGTGCTTCGTAACTGACAGCGTTAATTGACACTTCTGATCCAAAAGCCTTGCCCAATTGTGATTGATAAGGTAAAAACACTTTTTATCTGATGTGACAATCCTTTTAAAAAATCAATATTCGGAAGGATTAGTGAGCAATTCACGGCAAATTTCTTTTCTGTTTGAGACTTTTTGTCTTTGTTTCATCTTAGTTATTATTTTTCTGTTGAACGCCTGTGTTGAAGTTAACTTATATAGATCTAGTCCTGGTTTCTTTTGCACAAAATCAAATTGTTGCGAGTGATTTAATATTGTTTTGCGTGACTTAACAAACATTTCTTTTACTAGTTCACGACTGCTTCTCAAAGGTTTTGCATGTAAAGAGACTAGCAGATCTCTGGTGCCAACTGTTGCAAGTCAACCGGAATTGGACTAATTATTTAAACTCATGTTACCAGACGTAAATTGTTTGTCCCACCTTTCAATCATAGCATGATTGACTTTTCCCAGACCTTCAGCATTACATATCTCTTTTGCAGCTCTTTAGTTTATAAGTTGCGCTTCCAGCAGTACTGGATCAAAACTCGAAGCTCCATCTTATCAATATCCATCTTGTATTTTGTTTTATACATACTAATAATAAATTTACAAAATATTAAATCTATTAAAAATAAACAACACAATAACCAACATTACAAAGAAAATATTTAAATTGATATTTATCAGGACATGCATGTTTTTTTCAAAGGCATTGCCATATGATATTCTTCCTTCATGTGTTGACCACCGGAAAGTTTTGCAGCGACCGGAAAATCTTATTTGTGTGAAGACTCACTGGCGCGCTTGATCGGTCGGATCCAGTGCTAACCGGTTGATACGTGAGCGTGTGCTGGAGCTGCAAGTGATCTACAGCGGTTCCCGGAAAAGTGTCGCCAAGTACGCGGCAATTGATGCTGTTCGGAGCGGCAGAGAGTGCGGTTGGCCGTGCCTCGTCGCCCGTGTCAATCCTGTCGGCGGCGTCGTCTCGATCGGTGATCCACTCGATAAGTCCTAGTGAATCGTCCGGGTGCTCATCCGCCGAATGAGGCGGCCGTAGATCCGGGCAAACCTATTTCATCCGACATAATTTAAATATTTCGAAATTCAAATTTTACACATTACTTAATTATTATTTGACCAACTGTTTTTTGTAAGTTATTACTTTTTGTCCGTGTCACCACATTTCTAAATAAGTCTTTGTACACCAATTAGTTTTCCGAAAATTACAGAGAAAAAATTTTTATGAAAATAATCTTTATTTCTTTGTTATTCATTTGTTTAATTATTAATTTATTTTCGGAATGTAATTTTTCTCAGCTTATTTCCTTTAAGCATTTTAAAATTTCATAGTGAAATATTTTTTTTCCAATTATTTTAAACATTATTTGTCCAGGGGGGACAAGTGCTCTATCTTGCTCCCCCCCTGTGGGTACCCATGTAAGTGTGACGACGAATTGATGATCTTTGATTCTCCATTTCTGTTATTTTACAGATAGCCTCCTTAAAATACTTTTCTGCTACCCTCATTTGCTACGATTTGAGAAGGTTTTCCACAGGACACCCTATTCTATAGTTGTCATAATCTTCTCGGATTACTCTGTTAGAACATACTCATTTTAATCAAACAAATATTTTTTATCTTTGTTATAAGTAATAAAGCAAAAGTTGTGATCAATATTATGTTTGAAAAGAAAGAATTACAGATTCTTTGATATTATTTCTCTCAAAAATAATTAAAGACAAAATATATGACGAAAATATAAAAAAATATTTTCTTTATGGAATAACAAATAACTAAGATAATAATTATTAAACACTAGATTTACGATGGTTGATTATATACCTTTTTTACTGAAGTGGGTCAATTTGACTCATACTACAAGTAACCTCATGGCCGTAGAAATATTTAAACCACATTCAAATATGCGAAATGAGGGAATCTGATGAGAGGAGTAACCTATATTTCATTATGTAACTAAAAACCATCATATGTATTTAAAAAAATTATATTTCAGTTTCATATATAATTTTAATATAATTTTAAATGAGTCAAATTGACTCAGTCCGTAAATCTAGAGTTAATATCAAAAATCAGCAAATAAATATTTGATAAAAAAGTTTTAAAAATACATGGAACATTTTTCAATCTATTTTGATCATAATAATGTTTTAGTATTTCCAAAATAATAATTAAATTATTATGATGTATTGAAAGGCAATAGGTTTTGTTAAGAAGATTGAGACAATTTTCAATAGAAATTTTTATTATTATCACAATATAGAGTCATCACAACTCTCGGAAGATCGTTCACAATTTAACATCGCTCTAATTGGTTTTTTAATGTCTATTTTTAATCTTGATTATTCGAACATTTTTTCTAAATTTTTTTAAAATATTTAATTTTTAAAAATATTAAATAAAAATAAGCCTCTCCCGACTGTTACAGATAACTGTGTATTACAAATTATACTCAGGGTAGTGAATCAAAGACTCTGTATCGAGTAGAAATCATTTGACAAATACAAAATTTTCTGATCCTCTCACACGGCTTCAGATGGAAGATTGCGAGCTTTCAATGCACGGGCACGCTTCGGCTGCCCTCTGAGAAATGACCAGTCATGTTCCTTCGTTCCGTGATTCTGGAGACTTCTGGCTGTATAAAAGCACTTAGTGCAACGGGGAAATGAGCAATGAAACATTCCATTATCCGTTATATTATCCAGCCGAAAATTCAGCACCATACTAGGGATTATTCTTGAACAGTCCTCATCAGTTACATCGACAGACATTAGCATATCATGTTCCGCGTTCAAGTTCAAAGGTCCAGTACCTCTTTCTGTTTCTTCTCTTAGTACTACTTGGATGTTCGTAGTACCATTACCCTGGATTCGATGATCAATTAATAAATGCCGCTGTAGCCATCCATTATTTTTATATGCTTTTTGGCAGTTCTCCATGGGACGTACGAATGAACCACCACCTCTCTGTGTCGTCGGCGCCGTGGCCAGGTGCACATTTTTAATGTGTCTTGTGAGTTCCTTCTGCTCAGCAAATTCTTTAAAGCAAGAAGGGAATGTGCAAGCTAATATTTTGATGCGCGGCTGAAGCATTTTCGGATATTCTTTCTCGTGTTCGATTGCCTCTTTTAGTTGCTTAGATATGGTTCCTTTGATCAGGTGTTTAAATTCCTCATCATTGTCGAGAAGCCCTCTTTCGTTTAGACTTTTCCTGTATTCTGCCAAATCTGTTGGATCGTTGAATATCCAGAGCACATGACGAGCAATGCGCTCTCTCATCAGTTGCTTTTTACGGCCGCTGATTCCGTGATTTTCTGAAGCGATATCAGAGTTTAGAACTCTTCGAACCTCAGTTACACCCTGCCGTGAATTGTATTCATAGAATACTATACGTCTTGGCTAGAATCACTCTTGGCCAAGTCAGTCCAATCGTCCTGTCCTTATTTGGGATCCTGTTGAGTTTGGTCTTCTTGAGAGCTGTTCTCGTGCAGAAATTATGGAAGGCTTGTAACCGTGTAACGTCCTTCTCAGGCGTTGCCCAGCACTCACTACCATAATAGACCACAGGGAAAATACTAGTCTCAATCAGTTTTCTCTTCAATATTATTGGGACACGGTTACTCTGAATTCTTTAAGCTTCCTCATTCCATTTCGTATTCGTTGATTAATATCCCGGTTGCAGCTACCACTAGTTGTCAATATACTTCCGAGATAACAGAATTCTTCCACCCATTCTATGACCTTCTCACCACATTTGACTTGCGGTATTCGAAATCCTGATTCGTCAGTAAGGCACATGACTTTTGCCTTAGTAACACTTATTGTCAGTCCAAAAACTGAAATGTGCTTCTTAGTATATCTAGGTTTTTACAGACTCGATCAATATGAGAGTCGATGATACAGAGGTCATCTGCATATGCAAGTCTGTTCACTTGAAATTCAGTGCCTTGCTCATCGATCAGGACGACACCTCCCCTGAATCCTTTTAGTATAGCCGTTTTGATCACTTCATCGAAGACCAAGTTGCATAATCTCATTCCTTTGCACACATTCCTGCCTAACACCTCTTTCCATGGGAAAATTACTGTTTCCTACAGTCGCAATCAAATTCTCATGAAATTCATTGATAAGACAAAGAATCTTGACGGTTAAGCCGAATCTTTTCAGGCAAGCTCACAGAACGTCACACGGTAATCTGTCAAATGCCTTTTCCAAATCAATGAAGATAACATATATATTCTGGTTCCTTTATCGACCTTCTTCCTGTATACGCCTGAGTATACTAATGGCCTGCAACGTGTCTCTTTTCGGCCTAAAACCAAATTGCCAGGGATCTAGTCTTTCTTCCATCAGAGGTAGGATTCTATTTACGATGATTCACGCAAAAACCTTACCGGTAATTTCTAAGAGAAAGATACCCCTATACTTGTTTGGGTCGGATCTTCTACCTTTTCCTTTGAATAATGTCACCACTTTAACGCTCCTCAAAGCCGGTGGAAATTCATGAACATCGTTCCTTATCAGTTCAAAATCAAGCTTCAGTTTGTCAGGGAGTAGTTGCCCACCCCACTTCAGAACTTCAGCAATCACTCCATTCGATCCGGGCGCCTTTCCATTACTCAGCTGCAATATAGCAAGCTATTTTTCGGCCTCGTCAGGAGAGTCAACACTAACGCAGCATTCTCCAGGGTATCGAGTCATATCTGCCTACTGGACGAGCGGGCGAGCTTCGAAAAGCTTTTGATAGAGACCAGCCATGAGCTCATTGGATACAGAAGGCACCGGTGTAAACAGCGTGTGTACTTTTGTATCCGGATTCTCTTAGATTCGCATTTCAATATAGTCCGTTCCATTTTTCTTGAAATTACCGGCGTTTATGGACTCTTCAATCGCATTGCTGAGATCAGACATCCTTTCTAGCTTCCATTTCCTAATGGAATTTCTTAACTTATTCCGCGCTGCTCTCCAGTGTTGGAGATTCTCAGGGTAAGGGTGCAATGTCCATTTCAGTCTTTTATGATTTATTTCATTGATGAGCTGATATATTTCAGTTTTATGTTCATGTAACCAATTTCCTTTCAGAAATGGGCCTTTTACCTTCCGGTACCTGTCCAGTAATGTTGTAATTACTTTCTTGGTATTATTCCATCCGGGTTCAGTATAAACAATGATACGTTGAAATTGGACTGACAAATATTCTCGGTCCTTGATAACAAGATCTTTCTGAACGTTTTTAGGCAGTTCAGTTTTAGGTTTCCAAGTGCTGTAAAATAAAAATAATAATTGCTACCATTCTTTATAAAAACTGAAAATGATAAAAAATTTTATAAAATTGTTAAAAATGAATTTAATATAAATTTTATTATATTTATTTATATCTTATTAAATGCTTTTCTTTTTTAAAAAAATATTAAACTTAATTTTAATTGTTAATTTTAAAAATATAAACTTATCAAATTATTTTGCAGAGATGACGAGGTGTTTTTCAAATGTATGTTGCGTTACACCCATTAAAAGTATATTTATAAACAAGATCGGAGGGCTTGAAACATTTAAAATCATCAATTTTGAAAAATCTGATTCCAAATACTATGAATCTAAAAATTATTTCTCAATCATATAAAATTCGTGATATGTTCAGTAATAAATCCCTCACTCCTCTCCGTTTGTGCTCCGATCTTTTTTTATCAAATTCTTATTATAATTATGTTCGAATAGTCAATCACTGTCAATATAAAAAAATACCGATTTCCACCTAGGTAAGAGAATCCTCATTCTAAGTTCAACATCCTCAAATCAACATACATTCACATATTCATACAATTTAAAATATTCCTCGCAAGTTTTATCATAAATTTATTCAATTGCGTCACAAAATAATTAAAAAACTCACCTTTTCAAATGGATGAAGTTCTATCTTTCATTTACAACCTTATTCGATCACGAACTTTTCGACCAAATATTATTTCTTTCATGGACTTTTGTTACCCGATATTTAATATTAAAATACGATTTGGAATTCGAAAGTTTGCATTATTGAATTAGGATTTGTTTTTTTTCTTATTAATTTATAGATAATTTATGGGGACCTATTTAAAATTCAGATTTTTAAAATATTTTTTAATTAAATCATTTCTTTTCTGGTATTTAAATTATTGTTAAATTTAATTTTCTGGATCTTTTGGTCGAAAGAAAATTTTGAGTTACGAGATTTGAATTTATTGAAAGCGAAATGATACCGGTTTTTATACTTCCCCGGACAGTTTTTGTGAACCGAAATATAAAAGAAACATAATTAGAGGTTTCATTTATCGCTCTTGGTCTTTGTTTTTACATTTTCGTTAATATGTAGAAAGTGTTTATAAAGTAAGTTCTTTCTTATATCAGAACTAGCGCGCTCGGCCCGCTTCGCGGCCCTCTCTTGCCGGGGGTTCAATTTTTTTTATATTATAAAAGCCCAAGTCACTCACTGCCTGCCTCACTGCCTCACTAATGCTGTAAGGT
>MQRK01170265.1:23643-35226 GCA_001938485.1 Girardia tigrina
TATATATTTGTTTTACTAAAATAAATGTATATATTTAAAAATAACAAAATTTGGAAATTTTTAAAGTTTCATAATTTTTAATACAGTAAGTTATTTTGACTTAATCATTGTTCAGTACTATAATTTTTTATTTTATGAAATGTTAAAGAAGTAGCGAAATCTTTAAAAATGCGCGGAAGATCTTCTCAAGAAATTGTCAACGAAATAAATGTTTCCATGCAAAGTGCAGTGAATTTAAGCAAATACAAACCAGTAAAAAATAAAAAGAAAAGAGGTCGGAAAGAAAAAATTACTGGATTTCAAAAATATAGATTCAATAGTGAGGATTTTTAATTAAAACGTCAAGCGAAAAAGGTTACTACAATTGCAATTTAAGAATATCTAAATCTACTTGCTGGAGAAATTTAAATAGATATAAGTATATTTACAGAATTCCAAGAAAAGTTATTCCGCTTAGCAAAAAGCATAAAAAAATACGAATTTCAATTATCACAGATTGGATTACATGTAAACTGTGTTTTCTGACGAAATTCCATTTTCACTCGATGGTTCAGATAAATGAGGAACATGCTTTACAGTTTCTGAGGTCAACAGAAGAATAGTAAGACCATGCGAGGGTGGTGGTGTCATGGTATGGCTAATGGTTACCTCAAATGGTTTCATTTGCCACAAAATATTAAGAAATACTTATAATGCTCAAAAATATATTAGATTACTTCAATATCCAACCATTCAAATAATGAAATTAAATCATACAGATGCATTTGTATACCAAGAAGATAACTCACCGGTTCACAAAGCTATAATTGTTAAGGAATTTTTTAAAAGAGTGAAATTAAAGTCTTGCAATGGCCCAGTAAAAGTCCAGACATCAATATTGTTGAAGATATATAGAAACTAATATCCGATATTGTTTACAATGGTTCTCAGTTTTCAAGTAAAATAAGTAGGGAAAATGGGCATTCTGCACCACCTCCCCACCCAGGTGGGGGTAGCCTGTTTCCATGGCAATGGTCGCAGTTACCATAGCAACGGTCGTGGTTACCATAGCAATTCTTGCAAGTTGAAACAGGACGAAATCCCCAATTTCCAATTAAAATGTGAAATCATCACGATGCTGCTCTTCAAAATTCACCAAAAAAGACAAACTGCTGAGAGGGATTCCACAATGCTTTAAATTCCTTATTTTAGTATAGTCACCCAAGCATTTGATTACAAGATTTGGCTTTTCATACTCTCACATTGGTGAATGCTCAGGTAGGTTTATTTGAAGTAAGAAAACGCAAATATGAAATTTTGTATTTAGCTGTCGCTAGTCATGTTGAAAATTATGATAACATGGATGATAAAGTTCTATATTTTAAAAATTGGCTAATTTACAATAATAAATTATTTAGAAGAAATTAAATTTTAAAAAAAATGTTTTCTAATTTTTTATTATTTTTTTGTTAATTTTTATTTTATTTTGTTATATTTTTTTTCATTTTTATCATTTTTTCCATGATAACAATAAAAATTACTTTATAAATTTAATGGAAAATATAGAATTTTTCTCATTTGGAAGTTTGGAAATGGGGATTTTTTATCAGTGGGGAGTTTGGAAATTTGGAATTTTCGTCATGGGCAATTAATATATGAGGAGTTTGTTTTGGGGAATTTTCGTATGGGGATTTTTCATACAACCATTATTCAGTAAAATAATAAGACGTAATTTCTCTCAAAAAATGTTCAATTTAATTTGACTAACAAAGGTTAAGAAATCTTTTATATTTCATTGAAAAGCTAGCTAAAAAAATTTTAAATGATTTTAAATTATTTTATAAATTGTCAAAACCATCTGATAAACTGTCAAATTCATTTGGAAAATTGTCAAAACTATTTGGAAAATTGTCAAAACTGAATGAAAAGTCCTGTAATATTAAAATATTGATAATAAGAAATTAAAATCTCCAACATCAAAATCTTATTTTAAAACCTTATCAACATCTTCATCTGACTTCATGTGATAATATTTCATTAGAAATTTCTTGTTTATTTTTCGATCTTCATTAGCAACTTTTCATTTTTGTTTAGTAATTATTACAATAATACATTACAATAAATGATTATTATCAGACACATCTGTAAAAAAGCAATGATAAAAAAGAATATGTAATTGAAAACAATAAATAAAAGTACGAATTTTAGAATACAGGGGATCATAAAGTAACTACCGTATTTTAAACTGCAATAACTTTTGAATTATACTTTATTTCCTTTTAATTATAAAGGCGTATTGAAGCTTATTCTTTAAAATTTAATTAAAAGTACATTTTGTTTAAATGTATTAATTGTTGTTATTGTTTAAAGCGTAATATTTAAAATGGATGTAAATCAGCGTTTAAAAATTGTTATTTTATTTGTGAAGCATGAGTCAGTGACTTTAGTAAGAAGAGTACTTCAACGAATTAAAAGGAAAAATATTACAACCGAAAAAAGCATTACATGCATCTTCAAAAAGTTTGAAGAAACAGGAAGCGTTCTAAATGTCCCAAAATCTTGAAGACAAATTGATAATGAAAAGAAAAATGAGATAGGAGAACATTTTAAGCAAGAACCCCAGTCTTCTATCAGGAAATCGTTGTCAAATCTGAATGACTCTTTTGGAACTGTTCAAAAAGTATTACGAAACGACTTAAAAATGTTCAACTATAGAATTCAAGTCATGCAATTTTTGTATGAAGAAGATTGCGTTCTTAGATGTGTTATGTGTGAAACGTTAATTCAATAGATATATGCAGATGAAAATTTTCTTAGTAACCTGATATTCTCTGATGAGTCAACTTTCCATCTTAACGGCATTGTAAACAGACATAACTGTCACATTTTTGGAACTGAAACACCAACCGAAACATATCAGAGGTCACGGGCTAGTGAAAAAGTTAATGTTTAGATGGGGCTGTCTTCAACTCGTGTTTATGGGCCCTTTTTTATTGAAGGAAACATCACAGCGGTGCTTTACCTGGATATGTTAAAAAGTTGTTTTATGTCATCCTTATCGAGAACATGCAAATGGAAAACTGTGTTCCAGCAAGATGGAACACCTGCTCATCATTCACTGATTGTGCGACAATTTCTGGATGAAGCGTTTCCACACGTTGGCTGGGACGATGTGTTCCATTTGTAGGACCGGTCAGGTCACCGGATTTGACACTACTCGATTTTTTGTGTGGGGGTATTTGAAGAATAAAGTGTATAAGAGAAAACGAGAAACAATTCAGCAACTTAAAGATTTTATTTGTCAAGAAGCGGCAAAAATAGATGGTGAAATGTGCCAAAATGCCATCAAGTCTTTCCATGGACGCCTTAAACATTGTATTGATGTCGATGGTTATTCTGTTGAATATTATTAAATTTTAGTAAATGCTTATTTCATATTTAAAACCATTTTTTCATAATGTTTTGCCAAAAAAAGTTATTGCAGCTTAAAACCCGGTAGTTACTTTATGATCACCATGTACATAAATAAATAAATACTTTGATATCACAACAATAATTTCAAAAAAATAACTTACATTAACCTTAATTAATAAAACATTTGAGAAGAAGCGAATTGTTTCGGAAAATATTTGCGTTATTCATTAATTGATTTATGTTTATAAAAGTCGAATCGCCACAGAGATATTTATCGTCATCTTTATTTCTATTTTCCGGTTGAAAGAATACACATTTTAGATGTGAAGGCATCAAGTTAACTTGATACCGCATGCTTTTGTGAATGTTGTCATATTTTTGATCAATTAAAGCAATGGTAACTGGTTTCGCCATCGGCCACTTCAGAGAATCATCATATTCTCCTTCGATTATGTTAAAATAGAAAGACAAATGAGTGTTTTGACCTTTACCGCGACCATTTGGATACAGAGTAAGATTCATTTTGTAACCATGTAAGTGAGAATAAAACGACGGACTAACGAGTTTGATTAGGTTTATTTTCTGCTGATAGTTATCGATTTTCCATTCAAATGGAGCTATATTATTGCTGAAATAGGCATTTAGAATTGTCAAAATAGAAGACTCATCATCGTAATTCACAAATTCTTTCAAGTCTTCTAAAGTATTGCTTTGGTTGTTTAAACATTGGTTTATATCATTTATTGAATTCACCTAGAATAATCAAACAATATTTGATAAAGAAAATCTTTTATCATAAGTAAAAAATGTACTTAGACTTTAGTACAAGTCGAATACCACAAAAATCTATTATAGAAGTTACTAATTATTGAATTATTATTGAATGTAAATTCTCATCCATTTTACGATTATATAAGTCGTGATTGCAGGTCATCCATTCATTTATCCATCGAAATGAAGCGATCTTCAACTTCCTTAGAAACATCCTCGATACAATTCCTGCTAAACATCTACACTTTCACATGGTTGTTACTAATAACTGCTCCAATAGCAATGCTCTTCCCTGACGAGTTTCATGTAGTTCTCAGTTTAATGTAGTTCTCATTAACCTTGTGAATCAGTGACAAAGCTACGGAGGTAGGCTCCCACTATTCTTTATTCATTTCTTTTGTTGTAATTTTACATGCAGATTCGAGAAAGGTTTGAAAAGAAAGGTGTTAAAGATGAGATTCAGTACGCCAAGCGTTCCGGCCTCGATCAAGATTTACCAATGACATTAAAACAAAGTGTTATTGTGCGTTAAAATTGCGATCTTGTCATGTTGAAAGTGTAGCATCCACATGGGACGAACTGACGGTAAAAATAATCAACAGTGCCAATGCAGTTCTCCTATAAGGCATCAATAAGTATCTATTGAATGATTTTATTAGCTTTCTGACAGAATTTCGTCGAGCCTCAAACGATAAAGTCCAATAAAGATTTATTTACATTCGGGTTAATTCGGATTTTATAAAATACAGTCGGGTCGCATTATAATAAAGCCGGGTCGGGTTAGGTTCGGGTTTTACTCATGAAAATTCTGGTTGGGTTGAGAGACTTTTAAGGATGAACACCCATCTTTAATCTAAGTAGTGTTAACTGCAACGACAAGTTTGGCCTTTGAAAAGCAATAGATTCTCAACATATCATTTTATCAGCTCATTGACTTTCTGTGTGAGCCCCAGATATTGCGGCTTTCATACTGACATCGGGATTTACCTACTTTGAT
This sequence comes from Girardia tigrina, assembly GCA_001938485.1. Lineage (NCBI taxonomy): Eukaryota > Metazoa > Platyhelminthes > Tricladida > Dugesiidae > Girardia > Girardia tigrina. Next base: position 28,805 of record MQRK01170265.1, read on the forward strand.
TGTAGTCTTGTCTCTGAATACAACAATCCTCCATCATTTCGGTATCTAATGAGAATGCTGTTGAGTCCATCTAAAGCGCACAATTAATCCTTTATTATTAATCACTGTTGTAGTAAATTGTTAAAATGAAAAAAAAACATGATATCGACATCTAACACTATCAAGACTAACCTAGGTTTTCAGCTGCTTATTTCCTGCATGATTTCTCGAGCACTATTCTTGTGATTGAGTTGTGATACGTGACATGTAATTTTTTTATTGTAGAAAAATCAATCACAGTTTTCCACAATTTCCTGTGTCACCTAACATCTACTGAACTAGTTTCATAATTCAAACGCACAATAAAGCTAAACATTCTTCTCTCAAAGTTAAGCAAGCAACCAATTGTTAAGAATTCAATTAATGATTTCAGTATTAAATATTGATATTTTCTTAACATTACGTTATTTTTAAAATGTTTAAAATTCCTTTTACTTTAACACCACTTCCTTTTTTAATAAAACAAATTTTATATTATTCAAACATATTAAAAATATCTTTAATAAATTCCATTTGAGGTTACATAATTTACCATAAATTACACAATTTTGGAATGTTCCTATACAATAATTACAATTTTTATTTTGGAAATCTAGAATATGGGGAGAGAAGGACCGTTCAACTTAACAAAAATTTTACCGTAATTTGATGACGTACTAACGTATAAGCCATCATTACACGCATTCCATTTGTGATTCAAATGTTGTAAAACAGATCGGAATAAATGCAGCGGTTTTATTGAATTTTTCATCGAGAAAAATTTCATCATCTTCGAAATCATCCGATTGTGTCGAAAGCAACACATTGTTGGTAATAGACAAATAATTGTTCTGATTGTAGAGCTTGATGATATCGCTGTATCCGAGCTCTATGAACACCGATCAATGTGTGTTGTAGGCCTGAGGATTGACGGGATCGTGAGCTTACTCGTATCCATTGTGCTCGGCCAAAATCTGCAAACAAGTTCTAAAAGTTTTCGGGGACAGTTGAATGATGTTCCCGGTGCAGCAGATCGTATTTATGATCTTCAGAGTGACCGTTTTATCGATTATGTTAGTGAGATCTCTGGCGGCACTGTCCACGGTGCCACTGATGTCGGAAAATGCTTTGGAAATGTTTCCCAAAAGACCAGACGAATTCTTTTTTCTATTAGTATTAGTGTAATTGGTATTAACTGTTGCGGAATATGGTGGCGGTGCAATTGGGAAGTTTTTTTCACCGGACATTATTTGCTTTTTTAATAATAATTTTATTTACAATGAATTTAAAATAATCACACTGAAAATCGATTTAAATCGTAAGTGAAATTTGTAATTATTTAAAGTATTAAAACGAAATCAAATGGAATAAAGTTGTTTTTTCCTGTTCACGAATTGTAGAATTTCATTTATTTTTTTGCATTTTGAATACTGAAAAAAATTGCAAGGCTTTTTGCAATTTAATTTTGATTATTTTTTATGATACTATTGTTTTCCTTTTTGAAATCCGTCTCCATTCGATTTCCTGTATGTGAGCAAAAATTTTTTACAAAAGGTAATTTGTTATAAAAGTATTTTTTTATGCTGAAACTGACTATAAAAAAATTTTTTGTACAGAAAAATAAAGTTTTTTAAAAGTAAATTTATTTTTATTTGGGTCACTGCACTTATATATCGAAATTCTCGTCTTGACGAGCTGATTTCCTTTCTGCAACAAAATTACATTGATTACCAATTAAACTACCGTGTAATTAGTATATTGATTTGATAAAAAGAGATTCATAATAATATTTATTTACAATTTAACAGTATAAAATTTCAAAATCAAAATTAAAACATTGTTTTCCACTATTTTTCTTCCCTTCTTTCTGTATACTTGCTTTCGTATCATCTTGTTCTGAGTCCAGCCTCATTTTGCAATTTTAACCCACTTCCCATGATGCTATCGAGCTGAAATTTTCAAGATACTTATATTTTGCTATAACCTATCGATTGAACGATCTTTCCAAATCCTCTATCACCACTCGATCAAACAAAAATTAAAAGAAGAAAAAATTTTTTATACCAGAAAGAAGGCTTTTTTTAATTTTTTTAATTGTGTTATTATGATTTGCTGAAATGTTTGTTATTACAAAGCACATATAATAATATTAGACTTCCTTTTCGTTCAGAGTGTTAGTTGCGTTTATATTGTTTTAGTATTCGAACTAGAATTCATAATGATCAAAATTTTTAAGAGCACAGTTCATAATTAAAATACAAATAAATAATAATAATTAATTATTAAAACCCGAATAAATTATCTAATGAGATTTTAATATTGCATATACGCTAATCCTTCCTTATTCAGAAGGTTACAAAAAATTTAAATCGTCTACTTTGAAGTCAATCGATAATAAAAATTTGAATTTAAAAATCATTTCTTATTCTTACAAAATTCAAAGTATGTTCAGTAATAAATCTCATACTCCTTTTAGTTTATGCTCCAATCTGGTTTATCAATTTTCGTGTAATGGGTGCAACGCCAGGTACATTGAAGAGACGTCTCACCATTTTGTAAACAGATTCAAAACCATGGACAATTGTGTAAGGGGTTGTCTATAAATGACGTCACGCAGAAGGGGGGCAGAATTTTATGACGAAGTGTGACGAGGAGGGAAGGGGTTTGGGAAATTTGACGTCACATCGAAATGCTAAACGTGTTTTAATACCCCAAATTACAATACCAATTTTATTTTTTCAAATACTATTGTTAATTTTTGAAATACAATTGCATTAAATGCTAGTAATATTGCTTGAACTATGAAAGTTTGTAGATCGAAGGTGCAAACAACTAATTTTAAAATATTGTGCAGTAATTTTAAAAATTATTAGGAAAGAGTCATTTGCGAGACATTATTGATTAAATCACTTTTTCCATCCATTAATGTTCAAACAAGTCTCTCTTCTACTCTGTAGAAAATATTCAATTAGCTTTTACGCAAGATGTTTGCATAATCATCAATTTCCTACATAAGACAGAAAAAGTGTTGTTAATTATGCCTGAAGATGGTGGAAAATCCACTGAAATATATTACGTCAATAAAATTTAATTTTTTGAATGGCGTTATTGATTTTCAATAATTAAAACAAATTTTAAATTTCCTTTTAATGATTGATTTGTTGAAATTTATCTTAATTTTCAAATTCTGATAAAATTTTTCTAAAAATTCAGACTTTTAAATCATCCCCGTTTTCTTCATTGTACACATCTTTGATACTACATACATCCTTCCTACTACAAACCTACTACAAACATCCTTGATATGATTACAGTTTCTGAAACCATCTCCAATATTTCCACCGATTAAACAACGACTTTAAAAAGGCAATCTTTCCTCAAATGCCCGTGTTTTCCACAAAAATAACAATCCCCTCTGGTTAATTGCTACTCTTCTGGAGTCGGAAGTCTCTTTATTTTGCAATATAACTTCCTTGCTTCGTACCAGCCGAATGCCCAGTGCGATTATATTGCTGTTTATCTTCTGTTATTCTACTAGATCTTCTCTCATTACTTTTATTAAATTTTTCCGAGGGTATTCTACGTTCCGTTCTTAATATTGGTTGTCTGTCGTTTGTTTCAGTCAATCGAGCTGTATTTATTCTACGTTCAGGATTATCATATCTTCTAACTTGATGTTTGCCTTTCTTTGTCATTTCTGCATAGGATATTTTGACGGCGAAGACATCATTCCTTTCTTTTTTTCACATGTTGTCCTCATAAATCTTAGCTTCCGCTCTGATTCATCCACCGAGATGTTTGGTATGAAAGCAAATCTATCCTTCAGAACTTGAGATTTTATCCACTTTTTTAACAGTTCACTCAAAATTTCTTCACCACTGCGTTTCCTGAAATTTTCAATTGTTCTTTGAACCCTTATTCGAGTGTTAAAAATCTATAATTCTCACCTTGAAAAATTTGGCTTAGTTTGTCCAATTTTTCCAACAGCGGTACTTTCTTTATAAATGTTTTATGGAACCAATTTTTGGATTCAACATCTGCCATGGGTTTCTTCCCATCTTCTGTTGCATTTCCCCCAAAGAATTTTTGCTTCGTCTATCAACAAATAAATACACATTTCCGAGAATGTTAACCCAAAAAATTCTGAGCATTGGCATATGTCTCTGTAACATATTTGGCCTTCTTCAGAATCGACTCCGTTGTATTCCTTCATTTTCTTTTCGAGGGTTTCATTAAAGATTGATGGAAGCTCTAGTTTAGGAAGCCTCAAAACTTTGATTTAATTACTAGAGGGGTCACCAGTTAAATCTCAAGGTTTCAATTCAGAACTCATAATTTCAACAAGTAGAATATATTTAATATTTTCTTTATCTGTTTTTCTAATATCTTTTTATAAACCTTCAACAAATTTATAAATAAGCACAACTAAAATAATATTTAAATCGATTACAATTTATTCAAAAATAATGCCCAGCTTTAAAATTTTAAAAACATTTTTATTACAAAATATTTAAACCCTTTTAATTTTAAATCAATAAAGTATGTTCTAAAATAATATTTATTTTAAAATTTAAGAAAACATTTTATTCTACAATATTAAAAAATTAATTATAGCTCAAGTTATTATGTTAAGTTAACTCAAAAATCATGTACTTTAAAATATAATTTATTTTAATTATTTAGCGAAACATTATATCCTGCTCGTTAATAGCTGTTAATGATATGTACCTAATAAACTGATCAATAATTGCAACAATATACTTTATATTTCTCCAAGTCTCCTTTAGAGGTCTGCATATATCTATGTTCATTTTCTCAAATAGTTCTTTTGCGAGAAGTGTCATTCATTCTTCTTTAGTAGCTATCGTTAATGCTTTCTTTTTCTAGCGTGCCTCACATTGTCAAATTACTTCTTTCATTACTTATTTCCGATTAATCACATCATAATTTTTTGTGATCAATTCTGCCACATTCTCGGCACCAGTGTTAGATAATAGATTATGCAAATATGTGATCATTTATTTTCTTTTTGACTTTAATATGTAAATCTTCTACATGTTCGTCATAATTATGCCATCTTCAATTGTAAATTTTCTATCGTTACATGAATTCGAGTTCCTAGTTTTGTCAATAGAAATTCAGAATTATATACGGAATCCTGTTAACGAGATTGATCTTCATCTTCACTATTATGAATGCAAATATGCTCCTTGGACAAATCATTATTTCCAGAAATAATTGAATTTGCACTGATTTGGTCAAACCAAACTTCTATCGAAAGATTCCGGAAAATCAGTACTTTTATCTCGGATTTGTCCTTCTTAAAAGAAAAAACTCATTTCATAACTCTTTCTTTTGATATAGCATCGTTAATGTTGAATTCAACAAAGTCATTGTCAATATCTTCATTGTATAGAATAGTAAATAGTTTTTGAATAGAATATTATCATTTGGATTATAATCGTGAAAAGGAAGAGACTTATCCAAGACAATAACATTACTTTCTGACTCCTTCATTGACTAAATTGAAATAGAAACAAATGAGGTAAAACACCGATCAGGATACATCCCGAGTGCTAAAGGAGATGACTCTGTCATTATTGTAATAATTAAACAGTAAATTAATGTGTTTTTGTATGTGGAGGAGGGAGATCCAGTCTTCACTCGTTCCCCTCGCCACATAATTACGCAGGGGTTCGTCAACTGCGGACTGATGGGTGTCTCTAACCGTCGTCTTCTGGCAGTTTCTCATTCATCCGGTTACCGACTTGCGACCGACTCGCATCTGTCGATTCCAGTCGATGCGGTCCCGAGTAGCAGCATTCTGTAAAACCGCTCGATGCTCTCCTCAGCACCGGCTGTCTGTCTTCGAAATCGATGATCGCATGCAATGCGCGAAGTGTCGAGGCGGTCAGTGTGTGTCCTCGTGCTCCATCGCGAAGACCCTTGAATGCGGACTGGCGAGTCAATGCCAGAGAACGATTAGGTAGAAACATATGAAAACAAGTGATGAATTCAATACATTTATTTTCCAATATTTAAAGTTGCTCATTCAAACGTGGAGTTCATTATTTTTCATCATTTAGTTCTTTTAAACATTTGTCAATATTTTACAGTTATTATTTTTTCATTGTTTTAATCAGTTTATATTTTTTGATCATCACATTGTATATCAATTTCGTCTTAATTAATCCTATATTTATAGTTGAAAAAAAGTTGAATCATTCGATGTCAGAATTTCACTGTATTATTTATTAAAATTTTCCTAATAATTTTGTTATGCATCAATATTAATAACTAGCGCGCTCGGCCCGCTTCGCGGCCCTCTCTTGCCGGGGGTTCAATTTTTTTTATATTATAAAAGCCCAAGTCACTCACTGCCTGCCTCACTGCCTCACTAATGC
>MQRK01170283.1:5900-24377 GCA_001938485.1 Girardia tigrina
ATATATATATATATATATATATATATATATATATATATATATATATATTGTTATAAATAATTATTTTTGAAATTCATAACGTATATGTAGAGTTTGTACAACTAAAGGATTAGAAAGGAGACTAAATAGTTTTGTCGGACTTGCATCCGACTCATTTACTTCAATCATGCATGTTTTTTGTTATAAAATTATATCATGAAAATAATTCGACCGGAGACAATATTATTGTCCGATGAGTCCTCATTAGCTTCCATTATGCATTGGACTATCATAAAGCCTCGTAAAAATGAATATTTATATAATGCAAGAGGAAGCTGAATATTGTTGCATTTAAATATTTTAAATAACATATAATTTTTTATATAAAGTCGACTTTTTATAAAAAAACACTCTTTTTTCAAGTTTTGCATACTTTTAACTAATTGTGAAAATTTACATGTTTTTTATACATTTTTTTGCTTCATCTTCAGATGTAATATCATAATTACCTTTGTATGAAAAATGGTTTTTTTACTTCACAATTAAGATTTGTTATTCTTATTTCATTATATTATAATATATGAATCTAATCCTAACCCTAACAATTTTAAAAATTTTTAATTTTTATTTTAAAAAGTGTTTTTTTAACAAATAGTGACGAACTTGTTTAACAAGGTTTGCAAGTTTCACAAGTATCAATTTATAATATATTCTTATGTACAATTCGTAAATATGTGTTAAATTGGTTTTACATTTTCCGATACAATCAATGTTATCTTGTAAAAAGGTAACTTGAAGGTTGTATGAAGAATTGAACAAACAACATTGGGTACACATAACTAACACGGATTACTTCTTCAAAATTATTTGTTGAAAAATTAAAATTGATGACTTATAATTAAGCAATATATTTTTCATAAAAACCATTCCTCCCTTGAATAAAAGTATAAGAGAAATTGTTCAATTTTCTATTAATAGACTTTTTATAGAAAGAATATAAAATTCATATAGTTTGTCTGTTGGCGTTAAATAAATAATCAGTTTAATTTTAGACAGAACTTGGAAAATATATTCTAAAACAAAAGAATAAAAATTATATTCAGACATTTTGATTATAAAGATTACATAAATAATAAAATAATATTTATATAATAACTTGAATGAAATATTAAATAATTTGGGGAAATGACATTCTACAGCACAAATTCGCGTCACTGTCTAAATATAATTCAAGAGCATAATTATCAATTTTAATTATTTTATAGTATTTATATAATTGTTGAATAATATTTTGTCTGAAAATTTATATATAAACCAGTATTATTAATTCTGTTTCTGGACATTGTATTTTTTATTATTCACCAATTAAGTGGAATATAATTTCCTGGAATATAATAACTAAAAATAAAAAAAAATAATTAAAAATTAATTATTTTATTAATTTATAAAAGTCAATTAATAGTTTATGTTAAAATTTTTTTATTTCAGTTAATGAAAGAATAAAAAGATTTCAAAAAATATAAATTTGATTATTATTTTTTTATAGTAAAATCTCTGAAATTTGAGACAAAGATAAATATATTTTGCTTTTGATTTTATTTTTCTAGAAAATTAAATTTAACATTAATTTATGATTTCTTTATTAATAATTAATTATTTCATTTGTATCTGATATAGCGGTTTTCGATGGATAGATAAAAGGAATGTTGTTTTGTTAATATTTTATATTAAATATTCTATATATGATTAAAATAAATAAAGTAAAATAAATAGAAAATTAAATTTTAGAAAACAAAAAAAATTTATAATTCTTTTTGTTCTAATGTTTTCTGAAAATTTATCATTTTCCCCTTCTTTAGGGAAGATATTAAAAAGAAATAAATTTAATTGAGTTTTTTAATTAATTCATTTAATTAATAATATTGTTTCATTTCAATTGACACTAATCTTATTATTAATGAAAAATAACATTATTTTTATGAACATTTTTCTAATATCATTTATTTTCTTTGGAGCCTCAATATAAAATAATCACTTAGCAGAACCTTGACGATTTTTAAAATAGATTTAGTTTCAGTCTTTAGTCATGATCCTGTATAATATTCATGTTGTGTGCAAAAACACTCAACGGATATTTCCGGATTTTAATTTCATAAAAATATTGAAAATTGACAAAGTAGAAAATTTATTTGAATTCAAATTTTCACCAAAATAAAAAGTAATTTGAATAAACAAATTGTTTTCATTTATGTTATAGATAATTTATGTGGTAATTTTAATATATTTAATTTATATGTATAAATATTTATATAAAAATTAATTTCCTAAATTTTTTACAAAGGTGACCCCTACATCAGCCCCCAAAAAGAATGATGCGGAGCATGATGGAACGATGCTTGGTTATGTCAAGTCTTTGTGAGAGCTATGCAAGAATCATCATATTGAACCCACGGCGAAAAAAAGACTGAAGGTTTCTTAAGGATGAATACAGCGTGTCAACTGCCATGTCCTTTATGTGGATGCATGGTTTTAGCTTGTTGATATTGATAGATTGTTGTGTACCTTTTAAATCGATGGCTGACTTGGTGAAAGATGATTCGTTTGGTTTATCAGTCTCGGTTGATGGGTTTAATAGCTTGATTGAGCCGAGAAACTGCTTTGGTTTATTGTCAAGGACCACCAAAGAATGGTCAGACCGCATGTTAGAATCAGGCGCCAGAGAGATATCGATTTTCTTCTTTTGCAATGACAAAGGGAAATATATTAACGGATTATTTGGTACAATATTATTTAGAGATTTCAAGGGTTATGTGTGGTATGCAGTCGGTGCAGTGAGAAGGATCTCCAAAGAGCAGTTTAGGACAAGCTTTTTGTTTCTGCAGTACAACAAGAGTCCAAAATGATCAAAAGAATCTGCGTCACGTATATGTTGTGTGACATTAGCCATGGTGAAAGTCCCCTTGAATATCTGCTCCAGTTGTGTCAATGAAAATGACAATTGAACGGTTCCATATGTATGAAAAATGAATCCATTTGCAGCTGTGAGTTGTCTGGTAGTTGGAATGCTGTACGGGTTGAATCGACGAGGTAATACTGATATTGCCGATCCGGTGTCTGCTAAGAATGATGTCATACCAGTGGTATGACTGTCGAGGGTAGACTCACATTTGAAAATGCCGCATAAATTGTTGGTGTCTTCGAGTCGGTTTCAAAAACCGAAGAGGAACTCAGATTTTTTATCGCCTGCTACTTTCAACCATTAGTGCATGATCTGGATCGATTGGTATACTTAGTATGAGGAATACAGATATTTGTCATCTCCAATTTTGTGCGGTCTCCCTTTCTTTTTTCTGACACCATTTTCTTGTGTGCGAAAACACTCAACGGATATTTCCGGAATTTATTTTCATAAAAATATTGAAAATTGACAAAGTAGAAAATTTATTTGAATTCAAATTTTCACCAAAATAAAAAGTAATTCGAATAAACAAATTGTTTTCATTTGTGTCATAGATAATTTATATGGTAATTTTAATATATTGAATTTATATGTATAAATATTTATATAAAAATTAATTTCTTAAATTTTTTACAAAGGTGAACACTGCAATTCCTTCCAACTTTTCTCGAGAGCAAAGCCGTAAGGATTTCTGGATGTCTCATTTTACCTCCTTTTAGGTCATTAGGACGCCAAATATACACATTCATTTCTTTTTTCTAGTTTGTTTATATGTCCAATAGTGATGGAATATATTTTGGTTTATCATGAATTTATCAAACTCTTAGGCTCATTCATTGAAGTCAATCAAAATAATATCATTAATGATGAATGGTGCTTGTCCGCGAATTATGTTAATTAAATTTGTATCTTCTAAACGAAGGTTTTCGAATCAATGTCTCGAGGGTTGCCTAAATTGCGTTTGGTTAAGTTTATATTCGTACAAATAAACTCTGAGTATTTTCAGTCCCAAACATCATTATAAACCAAATTTGGATACCTCATTTACATTTTAGGAATGAGGCTAAGATGACTAAACACATTTTTATGCAGCATATATGTAATTTGTATGAAACCGAAGTGATCTAAAAAAGTAGAAAGTTCTTTCTACCACAAACCAGCCATACATGTAATATATTTGGATCAAGAAAAATATAAAGTATCATAATACAGTTAATAAGTTTTTATAATATAATTATTTTTAATAAAATGACTTAATATGTTCATGGAGGAATGAAGGATTTTCAAAATTTGTTATTATGAATATTTGTTATCACGTCTTATGTAACTTTAACCAATATGAACCGGTGAAAGACAATAGAAATAAAGCAAATGTACGTAAATGTAACATAAATGATCGATTGTTATATGATCATGATCGAAACACCTCTGATAATAAAATAATTGAATTGGACGATATCATTGTTTGGATTGATGCTCTGGACTGCAAAAGTGATTACGCTAATGGGCCGATCCAGCACGTCACCCTTCTCACTTGACGTAGATTTATTTCTATTGCATTATTCATCAATCATTCTCTACGATCAATGGTATTTTCTTGAAGTTGCATCATATCGCTCGCTTCAACTATTTGTATTAAATTAATACTATTTAATCGATTTGCCTCTTTAAGAAGAACTTCATTCTCACTGATCCTTTCAACACACACAACAAAGTTCAAAAAAACTATATATATATATATATATATATATTTAGGCCCAGAGTTTCATCTGCGTAACGCTCAAAGTTTGCTGTAATGAAATTTTTTTCTTGCTTTTGCATGTCTTAATTTTTAATTTTTTTAATCAATGCATAATAACTCCGACTAATATGAAATTAGTAATTCCAAAAATCATAATTCCAAAAATGTATTTCAATCATAAAATCTGTTTAGCCTTCATACAAATTATCGAGCAACATTTTTTTCTTTAAAAAAAAACATTATATATATAATATAAGTCTAAATTATTAGTTAGTTTGTTTGTATGTTTGTTCGTCAGTCACCATATGATGTAAATGTAAAATGGCGGAGGAACCGAAGCGAATCAACGCAAAGCCGTAGTCAATCAGGATAGCTTGTATCAAAACTGTTCTGTCGGTGCTGCGCTTTCACTGAAAAACGCCAGAAAGCCGACAAAATCGACCAACTGTTAAATCAACACAGAATTCGAAACAATAAATAATAAATTAAAATTGATTTTAAAATTAAAACAAAAAATTTCAAAGAAGAAAATTCAGCTCTTCCGCCATATATGACCGCTGTTTTTCTAGTTATTATCTTTTTATTATTATCTTATTATTAATTAAGTACATTTAGGCGATTTAATAATTTGCGGTAAAAATAAGTCAATTCAAACAAGATTGTACAGTACAATATTTCGTTAACAAATTTGATATAACCGAGACAGCAGTTGAAATCTAACATTTAGCATGTATGCGAAATAAAATTTCAGGAAAATTATCCTTTCAATATTTTAAAATCAAATTGCCAAAACATTTCCCTGTCTTCGTATCCATAAAAGTATTTCGCCGTGGGTTTGCCGTCTGCCTCTCGCTGATGCAAATCAATTGACAGGTTATGACCCAGTCTTACCAAAATATTATTAACAGTTCAAAAATAATCGTTTTTTTTATAAATACTGAAACAGAACATTTCAATTATTTCTTATTTGAAAGTTTAACCGAATTGCATTGAAATTTTCACGTTGTATTTTCAAAACTACAACTTTAGGGAATAATAGTTATGATAATAATAATGATTATTATTCTTTTTGAATTTTGAAAGTTTTGATTGTTTCATCACAGATATAATCCTTCGTAAAAAATTAAAAAAGAGATATGTGATGCTTCATAGAAAACTGATCTTAATTCATTAAACTATGGATAAATAATTTTATACTTCGTCTTTTCATATTTTTTATAATTGGACCTCGATGATCGGAAAAAAATAATGCAATATCACATTAACGCCTGACATTTTATCTGATAGCTGAAAGTTAATTTCTTAACACATCCTACGCAAGGAATAGTCAAGCACAACTAAATCTTAGCCTGGTGGCCTACATTGATCTCAAATAATCTATTCGAATAGCTGGCTTTCAAATACTATTGAAAGACGATATACTCGATTATAAAACAACAATACTGATTGTTGTCCACGATTATATCATTTAGACAAAGAACCCCTAAAGGTTTTGTAATGAAATATTTGAACTTTTATTTTGGGTCTTTCTTTGTTCCACAATAAGTAATTGTCTTTTAAAATACAAAATCTATTTTTCCATTTATGATTTTGTTTATCAGATATTTTTAATAAAAATCCATGTTTTTCTGAATGAATATCGATATCGAATCCACCACAATTTGTATTGACTGATATTCTGAAATAGGTTCAAATACAAATTAATGATTCACAAATTTTTTTTTTTATTTATTTTTTTGAAATCACAAATGACACAAATAAAAACATCAATTTATGCAGTTAATTAAGCACTATATATATATATATATATATATATATATATATATATATATAATGAATTTTAGCTGTCTGTGTTGTTATATATAATACATTTATCGAAAATGTTTGTTTGTTTGTCGGCCACGCTATAATCACAATGTGAAATTGCAGAGCACCGGAGCGAATCCACATTAAAGACGTGGTCAACCTGGATAGCTTGCATCGAGATGGTTCTGTCTTTGCAGCGCATTCGCTTAAAGGCACCGGGAGCCGACTTAATTGACCGACTGTTAAATCAACACAGAATTCGAAACAATAAATAATAAATTATAATAATTACGATTTAAAAATTAAAACATTCAAACTTTCAAAGACGAAAATTTAGCGCACACATCATATATGATTGGTCTTTTTCTAGTAATAAATTTTTTTTTATTTAATTATTTAATTCGAAACAAGAAAAATAATAATTATAATTATATTTAGAATAAAAAGGGTGTGTCCAGAATAATACATAAAATTTATTCATGTCATGAAATTTTAAAATACTTAAGTAAATGGGTAATTAGTTGCAAAATAATTTTGTTACTTATTCATATGTGTAATATATGATACTACTTCAAAAGATGGAAGGTTTTCTTTAATTATTTGTGAGTATTTACATTTATATTTCTATATCTATTACTAAAGATTAATAATATTTCGATCTCAAATATGGTCAGGACATTCCATGAAGATTTCTATAATTCATTGAAACAGGAAAATTATTTTTAAATTTTTATATCATTTAAATCTGTCATCTTCTATGGTATCTTTTCACAATCTTTTTACTTACAGACAGATTCCGCAACACTAAAAGATATCGAGTAATTTCCTTTTTTGATGTGCTGACTGAGTGTACTTATAATAAATATAATGAAACAAGATTCTTTAGAAAACCGACGGATATTTGCTTATATAGTTTTCCAAATAGTTTTTTTGATCCCCAATAAAACATAAATATGTTAAAAGTCAAATAAATGTCAAGAAGATTGGAATTATTTACCTAATTATTAGAATTTGTGTATTAAAATATACACTCCATGAAAGAGTATTAAGATAATTGTTAGTGACTTTAGCCGAGATGTGAGGTATTAGGTTGATGCATAAGTTTTTAAACCCACAGCGTAAAAGATCATGGGTAGATGCGGGTCAACCTTCAACTTACTTAAACCTGTTACTTAAACCCGGAGAAACAATCACAGCACAGCGCTACAGTGGACATTTGTTGAAACTGAACGAAAAAATCAAAGAGTTACTGCCGCAACATGGACATTCGATTAAAAATACTCCAAGATAACGCTACACCGCATGTTTCGAAAGTGACGAAAAATAAAAATTTTGGAACTGGGGTGGGAAGTTTTACCGCATCCGGCGTATGCTCCGGACATTGCTCCATCGGATTTTCATTTGTTTCGCTCTCTACAACATACTCTGGCTGGTAAACGATTCAAACAAGAAAGTGATGTGCGAAATTACATCGATGAATTCATGGCATCGAAACCAGAAAAATTTTTCACCTATGGAATTAGAAAATTATCGGAAAGATTGCAAAAAGTAATTGATTGTAACGGCGAATACTTCATCGATTAATATTTTGTAGTTCCTTTAGAAATTATTTGATAAAAGTATTAAAAATAGGCTAAAAACTTATGCATCAACCTAATAAATTAAAAATTTTAGTGTTATTATTACGACAACGAATTTTTTCAAACGAAGAGGTAGAATCAGTTTAAAAGCAAAATTATGAAGAGATATAAAGGAGATTCATCAGACACTTTGAAGACTAGAACAGGTCAAGAGAGAAAAGTCTCTAAAAAGAGGCTCTGAGCACACTGCACAGCTATCGGAAACTGAACTGCATCAAGTATGACTCTTTTCTATGTTGAGATAAAAGTTCAGAAGTTAATATTGTCTAAGAAGGTCCAAACTAAATTGAACGACTTTATCATGATGCAGTACACAGTCCAAGTACTATTGATGTTTATGAAAAACAAACAATATAATCAAATTGTATTTAAATAATAAAAAATATTATTGGGTTTTTTTTCTTTAATAAAATAGGTATAAAATAGGTATAAAAATATAACTTTTGTTTGTATTTCAATTATATTCATAAAATACAATTTTTACACATGTTTCTCATTATGTCAAAGCATAACATATCGAATGCAAGTGAAGGACATTTGAGGATAAAGGAATCCAATCAAGTATGTACTGTAAATTGTAAATTATAGTGAGGAAAAATAAAAAATTAAATGTCAATTAAAATTCCAAGAAAAGTGAGGAAGAAAAATCAAAATTTTAAAAATCCAAACATTTAAAGTAAATTTAGTATAATTTATTTTTCTTCTTCTAATTAAAGAAATGTAATTATTTCTAAAAAAATGTAAAATAAAAATTAGCAATCTCCATAGCATTGTTGGTGAATTAAAGAAAGCAAAATCATATTTCTACTTTTGAAAAGGTATAAATAAAAGGAATTTATTGAGTGAAAGAGGATAGAAATACTCAAAATTATTTTCATTTCTTGGGAAGTATTCTCAAAGCTCAAGGAAATAATCTGAGATTAAGCAACCAGTATTTTTTATAAAAAAAAATCTTCAAGATGAATTTTTTAATGCACTAACATCAAAGTCTGAAGAATACTTAAATAAGAAAAAACGGTAAAGATTAAAAACTAATATTAACAAAGCAATCAGTCATTAATTAAAACTCAAAGAATGGAAAAAGGCAAAAGAGGATACACTGTGAAAGAAGTGATGAGTTGAGAAACTGTTCAGTTTTTTTGTCTAATTCTCATTGAATTTTGTTAAACACAAATGATTTTTGAAAACAATTTTTATTATAATAATAAAATTATAATACATTTTAAAACAATAGGAAAGTTGAGAATAGTCATTTTATTACTTACTCAAAATACGTTTCCCACGACAATCTGAACGTATTTAAAATAAATTCCAACAATATACTCTTACAATATAATTGTCTTTTTTGTCTCAGGAAAACGATATTTCAATATTCAAATAATAATATTATTTATTTTTCTAAGGAAATGGTTTTTTCGAAAAAATTACGAAAGTAGACTAAGATTATTTAAAACTTGTCTTAGGAATAGTTTTTTCTTAATAAAAAGTTGTTAACTAGTTTTGTATTTATTAATTATAATCTTACACGAGAAGATGATGTCTGAAAGGAAAAAACGGGAAAGAAAAACAAATAAAAAGAAATAAAAACAGAAATCAAAGCCACACTCGAACCAATTAGACTCACTGAATTATGCTTCTCGTTCGACTTTGACGGATTTATTTCCAGTTTGACACAGTGAAACAAATTATATTAAAACCATTAAAGTCTCAAATCCTAATGCCTTTTGCAATTTATAAATTTCCCTACAAGAGAAAACAAAATAAACAAACATTTTTTAATTCCTCAATCAAATTTAGTGTATTTGGTTTTTCTATTTTTATTTTTTTTTCATTACACTTTCGAATCTGATTCCAGTGTCAATTGTAAATGTATTAAACTTTAATAACCCGTTTAAAAGTCAACAAAATAATTTAAAGATCACTAACTATTACTTTTTGTAGTTATGAAATAAAAAAGAACAATTTTTGCTTTTTTTTGAACACTTTAACAGCTTTC
This sequence comes from Girardia tigrina, assembly GCA_001938485.1. NCBI lineage: Eukaryota > Metazoa > Platyhelminthes > Tricladida > Dugesiidae > Girardia > Girardia tigrina. Next base: position 16,022 of record MQRK01170283.1, read on the forward strand.
AAATGTGTCGTTTCACAGTCACTGTTCGCAGAGTATCGAGGTGAGTGTCGTTGTAGCACTTCTCCGTCTCAGATGTTTGTTTCTGTATCAGCGAAATAACTTGCACATCCTCACTTCTTTAGTCGCGGATAATTTAGTAAATTGGTCACCGCGAGATCACTCAGATAAACGATTTCATACAGGTTTTTTAAAATGAGGATATCATTTTTGCTCAGGAATTCATCTTTGCTGTGAGCGTCAATCAAGTCCTCAAGAAATACCGTCATAGGACCATTTTACAAAATTTATCTGCAATAAAGAGTGATTAAGGTTACGATGAATTAATTTTTCAGATTGAACGATAATTTCAACACTTTTCCCAACGTAAAATTCGACAAACACTCTTGCTGCTATGATGATATACAGAGTCAATCAGAATAATCAATCCATAAACATTTGCGTCTCATCATAGATATTAAACAGGCATTCACTCTCCTCTGAATTGGTTTTGTTTTTGAGATTAATTAAAATTTCATTCAAAACTTTACAGTTTTTACTGCAGTCGATATTCGGAAAATTCAACTATGCAATTTGCGCACTCGAAATATTTGCATTTCAAAATTGAGCAAAATCAAAACTTCAACCTACTTCTTTATTTTCTTCCTACTTAATTACACTTGACAGGAATAATATTTTATTACTTTGACACTGTTAGGAATTAAAAGTGTTAAGAAAATTTTTGAAAAAAAGTTATATTAAATATGTACAAATTAAAATTTTTATATAATTAAATATGTAACGTTTGGAAAAAATAAAATTACTAAAATTAAGAAGATCAATTAAATTGCTAATAAAATTTTTTTTGAGAGTTTTAATATAATATAAAAAGTAAAAAAAGTGTATAATTTTTATGTGAAACGATTTTAAAAAAGTAATAAAATTAAATGAAACGATTAAATATTTTAAAGTGTTATCGTAATTTAAAATTGATTTATAGAAGTAATGGAAAAATCAAATATGAATATTTATGAGTATTTTTATCTATATCGGTTTAAGATTTATAAAACAAATTATTTCTCAAAAAAAATAATAAATTTGTTTAAATATTAGATTAAAACAATTGTTTTTTGTAGTATAATAAAAGTTTTAATGTCTGCTACTAATAATTCCGACGATGTTCCAAGAACCACTAATAGACACCATAAAACAAATTTCGAATACAGGATTTTCGTTTTGATTATTTTTAAATTAAATGTTTTTTACAAATTTCTCGGTCACTCGTCACTGGAATCACACTAAAGAAGAAGGCAAGAAACTACACTTAAAATGATTTTCGAACCTTCACATTCTATTAGGTGAAAACAAAACTATCTAAAGTGATACCAAAAGAAAGATTGGATCTTCCATATTATGAAAATCTTCTTTCATAATCGTGAAACATGTAACGGCAACGTACGATAATGGAGGTAAAGGGACAAATATAAGTTTCCCATTGATTTCAGAAACAATAAAAAGAAATATATTTTTGACTGCTATTTTATTCAATACAAAACGGATAGACGTTGGTTTCGCGATTTTAGAAAACAAAATTTGAAAAAGGTGAAAGTTTTTTTCGATAGACAAGCCCTATAAAATGGATGTTGTATTTTATATTTTGTTTCTAACAGCATTTGCAATAATACTTTTTATTATTATTTATTTATAATTAGTTTTTGCTCGATGGAGACAAGAACAAAATATATGTACAACGGCAAAGGTTTTCGATATTCTCTGGAGATACCCTAAAATAAAGAATTTAAATAAAGTTAATTCTTACTCTGGCAGTTTATTTGACCGAAATTATGTCAAATCGTATCATTATTTTTACGATATTGAAGTATTCATAAGAAAAATCATGGAACCAAGAACGGACTTCTCTTGTAAGTTTCATTTTATTGACGATCTTCTGTCGTTTAGTTTGTGGAGGGAGAATACTATTTCGTTTTCTGTCACGATGATTTCCAGGAATCCAGCACCGATTTCAGCATGAATATTGATGCTCTCTTGAAGTACCTTCCCACACATGTCCGTGCAGATAAATTAAAGTACGAAATGTGAGCATAACTTCGATGCACAAATAATATTTATCAGTTTCATGGTATTCCTCATCATGTATATCTGTTCAGTAGCACTTAAGTCCTTTAATTTACTTAAAAGTGGACGTTTCTTCACCATAGGAATTTCTAAGTTGTAGTATTATTTCACCAGGTTCAATTTTTCTTTTAAGCAAACACATAAATACCTTCTCATTTTTCAACGTTAGTTATCATGTTGAATTGAATAATCTCAATAAATGTATTACAAAAATACGTTATGAAAAAGCGACTTTTTAATGAAATTTCATTTTTTAATACAGAAAACGTTTCAATTTTTTTTATAAAGAATATCAACATTGAATACAAAAAATCCACCTTACAATAAGCAATTTATGTGGCTGATAAACTTGAAGATTGATAATGATTAAAATAATGATTTGGTCTTAGTTAATTTTAAGCTTTCATCAATTTATTTCTTTTAAATTGATTCAATTGTGTACTAAATATTAACTTTCCTAAATCAAGGTATTCTTAAGAGAAATGATTCCATATATTCGTAATCTATTGGAAAAAAATAACTTCTAATAACTTTAAAATTTTCATTTTTGTGCTAATAATTTAGTATCAAATAAGTCATCATGTATAGGAATTCTTCATAAACTTACAAATAAATCTCTTCCCCACTAAAACCTTTCATTCCTTTTTTCAGGAAACTTAATTAAAAACATCAACAATGAAATCTTTAGAATCTTTAACTCTAATGTTTAATCTATATATGAGATGGATAATCTTTATATTTCTAATGGACAAATACGATTGATTATAACGATGAGAATTCCTGGATGATATCGCTGTGATAACGAAGACCTCTGGCTCTAGAAAAATCTTTGCCGCGACCATATTCAATATCAAGACGATTTTTTGTTTGCACATAGAAAATAATTACAAATTATCTAAAACTGCGGTTGATATCAATATTGTTGAGGACATAAGGTGTCCTCAATCTATCGAAATAATAAATCCACGAATGAAATAAATTTATTCATTATTAAACAACTCTTCAACTAATCAAAAAATCCATAATTGTCAATTTCAATAGTCTTTTTGTGCTGTCAGTATTTTTATTGGTGACTAAATTCCTCTTAGAGTCATTTTTGATTTTGAATTGTAAAAGGTGCGAAATTTTGTTTTGTAAATATTATTTTTGTTTTTGAAAGAGCAAGGATACTGGCATTTGAGGGCGTTGTCGTTGAACATAATGTGATACCATCGAAATTTGTTTTTTTTCTTCTATTGGTTTTTCTACAACATTTTTGTAATTTCCTTTGTCTTCTTTTATAAATGTTGTAATTCTCTCCTTAAGATATCGTTTCACACCCGAAATTTCTATATTTAAAATTTTCATTTTCCATTTCTTAATCTTCTGTAACAAATATTCTACTAGATGTGTATTTGTATTTCCTGTTTGGTTTTTAATTTATACTTCAATATTATTATATTTGTCATCTAGTTTTTTATGGATTGAATGTTTGTAGAATTGTGATTTCTGTGATTTGTTTTTTAGAAAACTGATATGATTGATATAGTTCGGTATTATGGTTTTTTGAGTATTTGAGTGTGGTACTGTGTTTACACAATTAATATAGCTGAACGTCGATGACTTAATTTTGTAAGGAGGAATTTGTGTTGTGTTGTTTTGTGTGTTCTTTATCCCACTTCTGACACCAATTGTTGAGGACAGATGATGTCCTAAATCTATCGAAATAATAAATCCACGAAAGAAATAAATTTATTCATTATTAAACAACTCTTCAACTGCTAATCAAAAAATCCATAATTATCAATTTCAATAATCTTTTTAAATTATTAATTTTAATACCTTTAATAAGTAGGGCACTACTAATATCAACAGTGTACCGACTTTCGATTATGACTTGAGAAAGTTAGGGGATGAGTTTAACCTCCTCATACCCAAAGCACATTGTAATATACATAAATTTCAATCCTTCTTTCAAAGCCATTTTCGACTTGTTTACATTGAGAATATTTTATACATCGTAGAGTACACAATATTTATTCGTTTATTCTTGCCAGTGTCCCCATCTAGTGAGTAACATTTGTGTTAAATGCCATTCTTGCAAATTTTGAAAAATATTTAAAATAAAGTCAGGTCTGAGGAGGTTAAGCCATGAAAGAAATAAAAGAGCGGAATGTTTTTGTTGTGTTGTTCTCAGATCAAAGTCGATCGAAAAAAAGGGTTAATGTTCAACAGATAACATTTGAATTTTATTAAATTAAATATTTTAGAAAAATTTTGAAAAAAATATTCGAATGATCATTATACAAAAATAAAAACCCAATTAGAAGGATGTCAAACTGTGAACGATCTTCCAAAATTTTTGATGATTTTAAACTTGATAATAATAAGTATTCAAATAAAACTTGTCTCGGTGCTCTTAACTATAACAATATGACAACCTCCAGCATATAAATAACTATTTTTTGAAATATGTTGTCGAAAAAAATAAACATTAAAGTCCTAAAACATCTAAAAACAGAAGTCGTAAAACATTAAAACTAACAAAAACTGATTGACAGTACTTAAATTTTATATTTCTGTCTTTTTTACCAGTTTATATTACCCGAAAAGTAATGAGCATATTTATTTTGTCACATTTTAATTCGGCCAAATAGAAAATAAATCACAAATAAAAAACTCAAATGGAATTTTTCAACGGAAAAGGGGTGGAAATTTTGTTTCTCCTAATCTTTTCTTACGTTTTCTTTTCTGTTTTTCCCATTGCCGGGGTTCTGAGCTCCAATAATTGATTTTTAATTAACATTTTAATTCGAACCGATAATTCAATTTTTCACATTCTTTCTGTCATCCTCTTTTTCGGAGATAAAATCAGATGAGTCAGAAAATAATCAAGGAAAATATTTATAGTCCTTCGGCCTCAAGTTCTCCTTCATTAATTACATTAAACATTGATAATTTCTTTTTTTTTAAAGTTTTCCTTTCCCAATTTAATATTGAAGTTAATTTATTCAATTTGATTAAATTGAAATGATGTTTCTATGTCGACGAGAGTAAACAGTAGAAATTGTGCCTGACGAAATTCTTATCAATGTTAACTTAACTTTGCCAGAATAAATCAAAGTAGTGTCGGCAGAAAAAAACATTAAACAAGATATAATATTTATGTAGATATTGATTAAATAAAGATTAAATTATTTATTTGTTATTTATATTTAGGCAAATCCAAAGGAGTAGCTTTTATACGATTCGATAAGCGAAAAGAAGCGGAAGATGCAATCGACATTTTCAATGGGAAAATTATCGAAGAAGGAACCGTGGGGCTTGTCGTAAAATTAGCCAATACGCCCTTCAATTTGTTGAATCCAAAATCCAAAACCTCACCAAAACCGGCATCAGTTGTACCAAATGGATCGAACGGGAAATCCGTTGTTTCTTCGGTGAAAGTTTCACCAAATATTCCTATTAAAGATATTAGTCGACCGGTGGTTTTTTGTAATAGCCAATCGACGATTCCTGGAATGGTTTGGAGATCGCTTTTTATTGAGCCAGTCAGGCATACGTTTTCCGCACCAACGTTATCTCTTCCAAAACTTTCTCATTTAAAAACCGACCCTGAATATCTTTGTACGAGACCTGTTCTTTCAGAAACTGTATCTACTGCTGCCGATTCTTCAAACACTTGCACATTCAACAGGTTTGATATTTGTATTTCTTTTTACTATTATTTCATCTGTATTCAAAATAAAAAAAAAGTTTTTAAACTATTAGATTGAAAAGAAAGTTTTTTACGGTGATTTTACATTAGAATTACGCAGGCAAAAAGTAAATTTTAATAATATGTTATGTATCATTCAAGTACAACTCACACACTTTCTGTTGATAACTTTACAATAGTTATGATAAAATTTTAAACATTCAGCTAGTTGAATAATGTATTCCGCCATAGTGCACATCGGAAATTGCATGCTTTTACAGTTTGATGTCCATGATAATGAAACCAAAGTCACTAAAGTAGCCAAATCAATTCGTGCTGTTTATGGGGATGATACTCTTACTTGATTCAAATGTGGAGATCGTGCCCTCAACTGCGACAATCTAGTCAAGAAAACAATTGCTCAGGCCTGACCAACCACCAACAGCTACCCCCAAGTTAGAAATCTATGGAAGAGTAATTAGTGAGAGCGTGGCGCTGTGAAAGCGTGAACATGTCCATAGTGGTTCGTCTAGATCTATCAAACAATAGTTCGAGGATGATAAATTATGTCGTATACCAGTAACATGATGAGTATTAAAGAGTGCATTAAAGGATCGACTCTTCTTTTTTAACTTGAATGGGCGTGTAAAAATACCTTCTTCCCCTCTGGCAATACCCAGGAAAGGAGATTAAATTAGTTTGGTGACAAGTCGATGATTTCGTCGCTTTATCACCCATGTCATTCATATCATTCACACGCACAAAAGCAACAAAAAAATTCAATCAAAGAATTAGCAAAACACCATCGTCAATGAGGTGAGGGTTTTAGGTACCCAGTCTGAAAATGTTATGGCGCCCTCCAAAGATTTTGCGGTAACCCTAGAGTCTCAAGATTTCTTTTTTTCTACTCTTCGGACAAATTTTGGCAACTAGCCCTTCGAGATAGAGGTTCTCGTCACTACCTGAAATCATCCCGGTACACTTCGGCGATATTCCTCGAATCCTCATCTAAAATCATGAATTACGGCCCTTGTGAGAGCTCGCTCACGTTCTCTCTCGTCAGAAAAAGGCTGATTAAAAATTTATATATATTTTTATCAATCGAAATATATCCATAACAATATTTTTAATTATTAGTTACTGCTATGATTTACATAAATCATGCGTGCAAAAACAAAAAGAACATTCAACCCAAACTAATGGCTCATTTGAGAAATAACGTAATACTTTGTATTTGTTAAGATTAGACGGGTAGTATCTGCTTCAGCTCCTCAAACCTGGCCAACATTTATTCACGACATTTGATTCGTTTTAGTAAACCTTTGCAAATAAAACGGCCTAACGGGGGCAAAGAAGATTGCGACTCAATTTATGACTTCACAAGGTGTCATATGGCAGAAAAACACGATAGAAAAGTTCATCTATTAAGTCTTTCTCATGCGGCGTACTCATTCCACTTGGTAACCTACGACTACTCATAGATCCGATCGATGGATAACTTCAGAGATAAAGGTTATTCCGACTCGGAAAATATCAAAGGTGTCTTTCAATTTTTCGAGTTCAAGCAATCCAGTTTTCACGAGAGATATATCAAGTCATTACCAGTAATATGGGTGTTTGGTAGTCTCCAAGTTGCTCTAGAGACTGACCGTTTGTTGCAGAGTCATGGCTGCAGATTTTCTACTATTCGTGCTAGGCCCATTTAAAATTTGCTGCTAATAATACTCTATTTCTGTTCATCATTTTTAAATAATCATCTCCGTCAATAATTCAGTAGTAAAAAGTTATTTAACAAATTGTTTTCCTGATAATTAATAATAAATAATCATATAACGATATTTAATTCGAAATAATAGTTATTCGAGCATAAATTATTTCAATAAATGAAACGAAATTTGAACACAGCAAAATTGAAAAGTGATTTCAGAAACAGTAAATTATTAACACTTTCGTACAAACATTAACATCAGAGATTCGTATAAATTCGTTTATAACTTTCGTCACAAAAATTCGTTTATATAAAATATCCAGTGACCAAAATAATTCGTCGCATTGTCTCACTAAAGCAATGCGGCACACACACCAGGGACAAAGAAATCGAATAATGATGATAACAACAATAACTGATTCGGTGAGTCATCGATAAGAATTGTTTATTTTTCTAAAATGAACAAAACTCATACATAGGATTTGTTTCCTTTTTTTCCATATTTAAATTACTTATTTTTTTATTATTTATAATATTATTCTATATATATATATATATATATATATACAGTAGATTTCGCTTATAGAGAACTTGCTTAAAGAGAATAAAATCGGGTAAAGAGAACTTTTTGGTTTTTTTTTAACTTTTGGAACTTTTTTTTTTTAAAAAATAAATGTGTTGATTAGTAAAGTTTTTTTTGATATTTTTTTAAAAATTATCCTTATAAAAAAGTATCTGTTAAAGAGAAATATCGGTTATGGAGAACATTTTTTCAAGTCCCAAAAATATTCTCTTTAAGCGGTATCTACTGTGTGTTTATATATATATATATATATATATATATATATATATATATATCT
>MQRK01170283.1:35074-49523 GCA_001938485.1 Girardia tigrina
ATAAATAAAAATGTTTAATTTTTTCGTCACCTTTTAAAGTAAATTATATTTATTAAAATTGTGAAAAATTGTATTATTCAAACAATTCAATAGAAAATTGCTGATGATGATGTATAATAACATCGAAACATGTCCAATAGTTGTATAAAAAAAAGCTTTAATCAAATTATATTTTCGAAATATATATATATATATAATTTATTATAATAACAAATAAATTGTAGGATACTACAGAAATGAACATGTAAAAGATTAATTAGTTAAGATTAATCTTAAATTAATCTTATTTTTACATAGTCTAATGAATTTCAGACAATCCTGTAGAATATTTTTATAAATATTTAAATTCATCAGAATCTGTAATTTAAAAAACATACAATTTCGTAATCTCTTTGTCCACAAATAAACTTGTAGAGATTTTTTAATTTTGCGTTTTATCCTAAAAAACAATTTTTTGTAAGTTTCTTAACTGAAATTTTTGTTCAAGACATAATAGTTATAAATTAAATTTTCCATGGTATATTATATTTTATTTATTACATTATGCCCCATCATTCTTTGAGCCCAAATAATCATGACTCACCCTAAATGATTTCGTTGCAAATTTTCCTTTTTCTGACAAACTAAACCGACTCAAATAGACCGAAAATTTATTTATTGTTGTTCCAAATTGATAAACAACATAAATGTTAAATTTTATTTCCAAAGAAACAGAATAAATGCATTTGTTTTCTTTTTTACAACACCAATTTTGCAAGAATAAAGATTTAATTGATTTTTTACTGGTAAAAAAACTTTGTTTATAAAATATTTAATTTAATAAATCATATTTTACAAAAGGTTTAAAATAAATTAAAGTTTTTAGAAAGAAGATGTATATCTTACATATGTCAAAATTAGATCCAAATATTCAATCTTATGAAAATATTGTTAAAATTATTGATTTAAAATTTTTAAAAAAGCATTTTTTTAGAAAAAAATCCATATTTGTCATGTTTTGATCACAATATTTGGTCATCTTCATCCACTTTATTTGTGTTGTCATTTATTTTTATTTTGATGGAATCCATAAATTACCAATAAATTGGAATAATGTTGTTGTTAATAATGGTCGTTTTTGTTAGTAAAAGTTTGATTAAAACTTTTTTGGAATTTAAATATTTTAAATCGTAAAAAAACGAACTTTCATATTTGTACACCTAATAATTAAAGAAAAAATAATATTAAAGTTCGATTTTATTGGTTAATATTTAATTTAATTTAATTTATTTTTTTAAACATATTTAATATTGACTATTAAGAACACCAACATGGGTTTTCGAACCTTTATTTTCTATAAAATCAGAATTGTCTTTTGGACAACTCTCATCAAAACTCTCGTCATTCGACATCGTTCTAAATTGATAAATTTTAGTTAATGTTTTTTAATAAACAATTATTCAAACAAAGTTTTCTTAATTTTTAGATTTTATTTTTAAAGTTCAAATTTTGTAATTTTAGTAATAATTTTATCTACATATTAATTTTATTTAAAAAATGATTTTTTGTAAAGAAAGAACATTTATTTAATTTAAAAATTAGTTAAAAGTTATTTACTTTATTTAAATTTTTAATATTAAAATTCGAAACGATTTAATATTTTTAAAGTTTTTTTTAAAAATTTTATGCTGTACTTTAAAATGCAAATTATACTCGAATAATTATTCATCGTGAACATCCAAAATATCAATTTTCCATCTGGGTGGGAGAAACACATTTCCAAATACTAAACTCAACATACAAAATTCAACATACCAATTTCAACATACCAAATTTAAAATATTCCTCACATTGAGACTGCTTTAATTTTCCAATTTCGGATTCACGATACAAAATTTCATTATATGAATCAAAATTCTTCTGAAGAATAGAAAATTTATCTTTTGAAATTGATGAAGTTCTATCTTGGTAACATTTACAGTGATCAAGAACCTTACTCTATTTACTAATCTGGGTTTCGAGAGGACGATTTGTCTCTTCAATGTGAACCTCTATCCTTCTTTCAGATAGTAAGCTTATGGGCTTTTTGGAAAGATATTACATGCTGACAATGCATTAATACCACTCTCTCTATGCAGAGATTGACATGATACTGCTCCGCCCGTTAACCTACATCATTACAGCACCGCTTATCAGGATTGATTCATCATAAATCCTTGCGATGCTATCTCAAGTAAGGGATTGCTAGCCACCATATGATACAATCACTTATGACCTTTGCAAACAGTGAATGACACAGCGTCGGATACTTTAGCCTAGAGACGAACGCTTGTTTCGTAGGGACACTGCTTGGTTGCCGAAGCAACTGATCCTCAATCTCTCCAGTGTGAACCTCCCATCTCTTTCGAATGGTATTGATCTTTAGCCTCTTCAGAGGGTCCACCTAATCTTATATATCACTAGCAGCCCCCATTAGGCCTCCTACAGGGTCGGATAGTTTCGGTCTCCGAAATCTTTTCGGTTTCCCTGTGAGAAACGACCACTCATGGGTTGTATATCCATGGTTCTGCATACCTTTGGCTGTATTCTTGAAATTCGTACAGTCGCGAAAGGGACATCTGAACTCTCCCATTGTAGTTAGATCTACAATTCTAAAGTCAGATGTGTTTCTTCAGTGCCCATCGCTTCCTCCACCGCCGTTGAGATAGTTTGGGGGTGCCATCATGGATTGAGTCTGGTTGTCTGGAATGTTGAGGTTTTCTACAACTCTTTCTTCTGTGTTATTTTTTTAACTGGTTTGCGCTAGTGTCATTGTCGGTTCTCTCCAAAGTACGAGTTTTAACATGCATAATATTTAAATTTGGGCACAAGATTAGGTTTGACTATATTTTCAGTTTTGGATTTCACTTAAAAGTAATTTCTTGCTTAGGATTTTACGGACACTATTTTAACATTATCGATACTTTTATCAATGTTCCCCTTCATCCTTCTTCTTGGTTTTGTTAGAGTGGATTCTATCTAGTATCAATTTAATATTTCTTTCTTTATTAGTTTTTTTTTTCGGGACATATTATTATGAAAAATTTCCTAAGAATGTCAAGTCCATCGTATGTACTCGCAAAGGTTATGGAAAGATTTCGTATTCTATGAATTTAACCCTTGATCGTACTTCCTTCGTATATCTCTTTACAGTAACTTTTTGATTTTTTATAAAGTTATGTGTCTGTTACATTTCCGTACTAATATGTTTCATATTTACCGTTCAATCATTAGATAGGCGCAAACTCGAACAAGTAATCGAAAATAAAACACAACTATTAGGCTACTTCTTACAAAAACTCAAAATATATGAACGAAAATATTCAACTTTCGACTAGGAATTATTGGCAATATACCAAGCCATCATGTATTTCAAACACATACTAGAAAAGAAAGTTTCTAGTGATATTTGTAATAATAATATAAATTCGTGTTTGAAAAATAAATGATCCTTTTTACACGTTTTAATCAAAAATCAAATGATATCCGTTGTATAAACAGGTTTTTTTTCTGGTCAAACATATATATTAGAAGTAGGATTAAAAGTTTGGTACATAGAGTCTGGAACTTAAGGTCAACTTTTGAGTCACTAGATGATTATGACGATGATGGATTTATTAAAAGTTATTCGAATAAAATCGTAAAGATACTGTTGAATCCATTTATTCAAAATCAAATAATAATTCAAAATTTTTTATATTTTAATTGAAAATTGAATCACTAAAATTATCGTATTCAGAGAAAGTTAAAGAGTTTAAACGCTCCTTCGAAAATCGAATACGTATTAAAGAATCTTTTTTTAACTTATGAATGACGAAACTATTTTTTTATTTATACTTTTTTTTAATATTTTATGGTTACAGGAAAATCACGATTTATAAACGAGTGTTAAATGTATATTTATTATTAGCGACATTAGAGTCGAAGAAACCCTTTTATAAAACCCATATTGTAAGATTATTAAATAATTTAATTTCTAAGGGCTTAGATACACTACGAAGGTTCTTCATTTATTTTGTGTCTAGTCGGATTAATTCGATACATGGGATTATAACTGCCTCTCTTTCTTTAAAGATCGAAAATTAATTTTATTTAATCTTAATTAAATTTTAAGCATGTTATTTCATTAAATTAGTACTATTTATAATATTCTAAAAATGACAAAAAAAATATTTATTCGATTGAAACCAAAAGCTCGAAAGAACATTTTAATATTTTAAATCGGAAATATTTCATTTGGTCCTACTTTTTGCTACTTAAATTTGGTATTTATGTGGTAAAAATAATTTACGAATATCGATTAAAGACGCCTTGTAAAATACACCTATTTTTTCATATATTCATAACACAAGAATGAAAGAATATAAATTAGAAAAATCCTAGAAAAATAACCTTCATATATGCCGGGTGAGATGAATTTTCGACTTTGAAAGTTTCTGTTTTAATTTTTAAATCGTAATTTATTATTAATTGTTTCGAATTTTGTGTTGATTTAACAGTCCGTCAATTAAATCGGCTCCCGGAGTCTTTCGGTAAAGGCGCTATACAGACAAAACCATCTCGATGCGGACTATGCAAAGCTATCTAAACTTTACGCGGATTCACTCACTTCCTCCAATATTTCTCTTTTTATCAGCATATATGTGATCATAGTAAAATTTGAGCTTGACCGACAAATCGTGAATCAGATGATAACGAAATTTTGCAAATTTAACCTAAATTGATTTTTAGAAATATAAATAGTAAATAAGTGATAGAAATCGCGACAGAATTGTATTGATGCGGGGTATCCAGATTGACCACGTCATTAAATGGATTCACTCTGGTTCCTCCGCAATTTCACATTTAAAAGCGTGACCGACAACCAAACAAACACACTTTTTAGACAAATATTATATATATTTTTTTCTCATGATGGATTGTGGATAAGGAAGCCTCCTGTGAGGAAACGAGTGACTCCTCGTCACACAGACTCCCTTCTTCATAGTTTGATGTTGTAGAGTTCTAAAGTTTTCTCTATTGATATTGTTGAATACTTTCTTTCAGATGTAACACATGAGAGTACCAGAACCGTTCGTTGTGGATATCTCAAGGAGTTTATCACTCACAACTTTGTTTATACTTTCAATCAAGAATATTGCTCACGGAAAACAATATTAAGGGTCTTTAATTGAAAAATCAGTAATATTCAACTCTTATATTCTTTGACAACTAATCTGGCAAATTTATTGCATTTTCTCTCATGATTTTTGGCTTGTAGGAACCCGATATAATGCGAGATACACTTTTATAGAATGAAACGTAACACCTTCCAGACTAGGAAAATTCCACTCCTTGTTCTACATTCCAACAGGATGGTGCCCATACGAAAGCTACCTAGATTGTAAAAATATAATTTCAAGCTCAGAAATTGTTTGCTTGTTAATCAATCAGACTCTAATGCCCGCATATTTTTTTATTTATAACAAAATCTGCATATGATTATCTATTTTGTGTGTGGTGTTATAAACAAAATCATTTTTGTATTTTAAATTGGTTTGACTGCTTTTTTTTATTTATGTAAATAATAATTAGAGAAAAACAACTGAGAAAAGAAAGAAAACAAAAACAGAAGATGAAATTAGCAAGATAATAAGAAAATGTAATTAATAATTATGTAAATAATAATTAGAGAAAAACAACCGAGAAAAGAAAGAAACAAAAACAGAAGATGAAATTAGCAAGGAAAAAAAATTATATATTAGCAAAATATATATATATATTAAAAAATCAATAAATAATACAATATAAAAAATAATATTGCAAAACCAAATTTGTTGGATCTTTTTTGATAAATCTTCCTCTCTTCGAATTACAAGTGGATTTTTAAAAGTTATTGTAAATATCGCCATATTTATAAATCTTCTCAACAATTTCCAAGTGGAATTTCTCTTTTATCCAATTCGTTGTGAATATCGAAGCCGAGGAATTCTAAAAATCAAAACCTCTTCAAAAATCCTCTTCACCCATCGAAATTCTTGACCAGTTCCATTCAAAATATTTGTTTTTGTTGACTATCAATTGGGACAGTAAGAAAGTAACTTTTTACTAGTTTAATCTCCTCTAACTGATTTTCGTTTTGTTTGGTGATATTGTCAACTTCTTTTTATCCTTCTGTTGGATCGTTATTAATATAATCTTTTTAACTTAACGTATTGTTTTTATTTTCTTATTTATATTCGTATGTAGATTAAAAATTAGGTTCATCTCCTATTTAATCCACTTCACAGACCTCAATTCATCAAGCAAAGCCCATGAATCTTCATTTTGAAAGCAAAAGTTATATGAAAACATTAAATTTTCGCGGAATATTTACTGTCTTGAATCATTTATATCACCACATTCTGAATCTGTCATTACTGCGAAAAACAGAACGACATAATAATATTGCGTCTCTAAATTTTTCCGTTCATTCTGATCTTTCTATTCTTTGTGATATGCTTATTCTTTCTATGTAGACCGTATCATGAAAGAAAATCAGTTTTATTAAATGAATGTCCAGCACAAAGTTGTATTATTTTACTAATTTATTGTCTAAAATTAATTGAGAGATTCGTTTATTTTATTTTATAGATAAATTTATTTTTAAAAAACTTAAAACATTAAACAAAAGTGTCATTTGTCTCGTACAAAAAGATATAGTAAGAGTTATAAAAAATATGTTAAATATCACAAATACCGATCGAGATGAAGTTATAAAAAATAAAATAATTTACCAATAGTTAGGAGAAATTCAATCGAGAATAATTTCGATCCACGAGAGATTCTAGACGAATATCGAGAAGAGGGATTTTGGATGTTGGATAATGCAAATTCAGATGTATAAGATATTTTCGTCATTTGTTTTTTTCTCGGAATTTTCTTTGGATTTTTGAAGAAATAATTGTTGGTTTATTGTGTTGTTTTTTTATAAAAAAAGTTTTAATTTATATATGAAAAATAATAATTTCTATATAAAACGAATATTTTCTATCTATAAGAGAATAAAAAAAGTGAGGTATTGGTGTATATTAAATATCTGATTGTGGTGCTCGAAAAATTTCAGAAAAAAAATCAAAAATCAAAAATCGAACAACAAACAATAGTTTAAATAAACTAACAGTAATAAAATTTTGTGTACGAATTTAAATGGAACAAAATAAATGTATTCTCTTTGTTGACCGTCTTTTTGTTCGTGTAAACATAATTCTCACGTTCGAATGGATAATAACTCGAATCACACCGCGCGGTCGGATCACGTGTGCCATTGCCTGACACAATTCGGCGACAAATGGTGAATTTCCACGACCGCACCAACAACACGTCCGGGGTGCGGGTCGACGAACCGAGTGAATCATCTACCATCTCGAACGGTGTCGGCGGTCATGGAGTCAAAAATGCGGTACGAGAAACTGGTGTCAGTCAGATCTAATCGAATTCCAGTCGACACGATACCGGTTGATCTGTCCAACCGAACGACAACTTCCCGCAGTTTGAAGAGCTACTGGCCTTCATAGCTCTATCCGGAGGCCAGTACTTCACTAATAAATAAAGATGGATTAAAATAATGGAAATCCTTAAGATTATCCATTCATCGTCAATAGTTAATGGTCAGTAATAAAAAAATAAAATAAATTGTTTTGGCCCTAAATTTATGTAAATTCCAAATTTTCGAAAACGTTCATACTTAAAAGATAATACTTTTTTTTATTTTTTCTACAACATTTTTCTTATGTTTTAGCTATTTTCCATTTTTTATTGTATTTCTTTGATTGTTCCTCTTTTCAAAAAGCAATTTTTAACACTCTTTTCATGAAAAAGAATCGTTTGTCTTTGATATTCTTCTACAAAATTTTAAAAAAAACTTAATGGCATTTTAATTTGAATTAAAAACGATAACATAAAATATTCTTTTTCGTCCATTATTTTCATAAATTGGCAAATAATTCCTATCTCGTTTATTATAAAAATAATCATATAACAAGAATATGAATCAGTATAAGTTTATCATTTACTAAAACAAATTAAGCCATTCAACGGATAATAATGGAACGCAGGGGCAGTTAATCTCTTTTCCTTTCCAACTTAATGCAATAATTAAAAAAAAGGAGAAAAAACGGTTTATTGGTTCATATTATTTATATAGCCAAATAAACAATAAAATAACGAGTTTTTCTTTTAAAACTTCCTCAGGGGCATGTCAGAAAAATAAGTTGAGAATATTCAACATAATTATTTCTTGAAACATAATTTAATTTATTTTTACCAGCTGCAGTTTTCTCTCCGATATTATTTTAGTTTCTTTTCAAAATATTTCCGAAATTTCAAAAAAAAAAACAAAATTTGTTTTCTATTTTTATTATTTAATTGATCGAGACTTCTTGATTTGAGATCCCATTGTCCGATATCGATAAGTCAATTAAATACTTCCATTACGAAAGCCTCTTCCAGTGACACAGAACGGATGCCAATCATGAGGAAGTCAGTCAATTAAGTTGCTCCAGTTTTGCGTCAAGTTGGAAGAGAAAATATTGATTTATAATACTTAAGGCAAAAACGTTTTTCTTTTCTTTCGGTTCTTTTGAGACTTTGGTAGTCGAAAATGGTATTATTATTTTTTAAAATAAAGACAACAATGGAAATCGGTTTTCCTTCGATTTGAACCATTTTATATGATGGAGAATTAACGAAAGTCAAAGAAATATTTTCAGTTGAAATACTTCTTTTTTAGTAGACTGGTTTTAAAGTCAGCAATCACTAGGACTGTCCTATGGCACTAAAAATCAAAGGTAAAAGTCCTTCAGGATTAATTATCAGTTTGGAACGAAATTTTTGTCAGTTATTTTAAAAACTGGAAATAAATTTTTAAATTTCATTTTGTCTTTTATGGATTTAATATGTTATATATTTGTGGGAGAATTTTGATATATTATTCGCATTGTATAGACTTTCCTAAAAAAATAGTATTGATTATAGGAACAAGTTCAAATGTGAAAAAAGGGTGAAGAAAATGCAACTAAATTTTCCTTGGTCGTACATTAAAAACATTCACGCTAGCAATAATTGAGATTCAACGACTGATATAACATGTTTTCGATGGTAAGCGATTTTCAGTTCCACCAATACGCATCGTAAAAACGAAAAGCCCTCTCTACGCCCAACAAACATTGTTAAACGAGTGATACATCGTTTCAAAGAAGTGGATCACACTCCATCCGTGCGCTAAATAGCCGCTGAATTCCAAACTTACGATACAATCGTTATTGGGAACTTCCAGAAAATGAACAAGAAAGATAAAGGTGGTCACGAATTTAAAGAAATGCAAAGAAAATCGGCGAATTAACAACTGTTCTCGGCTGTTTCACAAATTCAACCGTAATGGATTGCAACGGATTTTGACGTGCGATGAGAGGTGACTTGCCTAAACCACCACCTCTGAAGTTTATGGCACACAATTAGACCATGTTCAGACCGGTTTGCTTGTTCATGGTATCAACATGGCTTGTGTTTGTTTTCAACAAGACAACAGGAAACTAACTTATGTTTCCCACTGGAGGAGCCAAAACTTGAAGAATTCTGTTAGGGTATTCCTAAAAACCCACTATATAGCCTAGACGTTGTACCATCCAATTATTCTGTTTTCAGGTGACTGGAAGATTTCCTTCGAGTACGCCACTTCATGGATAATGAACACGTAAAACATTTTTCAAAAAAGCACGAAATAAGATAATTTTATCAACCGCATTTCCATTCAGTAACTCGGAAGATTTTTTATTTATATTTTGCTTTAGATTCATCAAGTATGCTACCAATGTTTTTAAGTGTTTTCTATTATACCTAAGAAATAATGATGTTTTATGATATTTTCCTGATTTCGTTTATATACTGTTAAAAAGTTGAAAAACGTGTTTATCGCGATGTCATTTTACCAAATTTACAATTTGAATGTGTAATTAGGTAAGGTAAATCCTAGTCGCAGATATTGCTATAAAAGAATGTCAAATGACTTGTTTATTAGACGACATTCCAGACGACATTGATTGACATTATTATAACTGTCTTATGTGTCGTTTGTTTCATACACAAATGTACACAGTCATTTATAAACACAGTATCTGTATTCACGGATTAACATCTAAAATGGAGAAAGTAAAGCATTATCAATATTAAATGTATTGGGGTGTTCGGAAAGTCATTTCGTTTTTTTTGTATTAAAGTAAAAGACAAATTTTATGACGAATAAATATTTTATTGAAATGCATATTGACCATGATTCCACTTGTATGAGGTCTGGCATTGTCTAGGTGAAACACTACACCTTTGCTATTGATCAATTCTGACATTTTTTGTTTAAGGGATTCATTTAATTTGTCCTGCTGATGACAGTAGACGTCCAAATTGATCGTAGTTTTGTCCGGAAGAAGCTCATAAAATACGATTCCTTTGAAATCCCACCAAACCTATAGCATCACTTTTTTTTATGAATGTCAGCTTTCGAAGTACTTTGAGCAGGTTGATCTTTTTTTACTCCAAGATGTCTTGCGTTTTACATTATTGTAAACTACCCATTTCTCATCTCCAGTAACGATGCGCTTCAAAAATGGATCATTTTCTTGACGTTTGAGAAGCATATCGCAGATGTCTAAACGACAGCATAAATTTCGTTCGGTAAGATTATGAGGAATCCATGTGTCGAGTTTTGATATATAACCTAGGCGCTTCAAATGATCATGGACGGTCGAATTAGATAAATGTAATGTCTGGGCAATTTTGCAAGTTGTTATTCGTCGGTTTGAATCAATTAATGACTTTATTATGTCTTTGTCGGCCTCAATGGGTCTTCCGGAACGTGAAGAATCTTCAACATCAAAATTTCCTGATCGAAATTTTTTAAACCAGTTTTGGCATTGGCGTTCTGTCAACACATCTTCTCCATACACTTCTCATAATTTTCTTCTTGCTTGTACATCATTTTTACCTTTTCGGAAGTAAAAAAGTAATATATGCCGTAAATGCTGATTCTTGCTTTCCATCTTTGATAGGTCAAAAATCAAATATAAATGCTTTTAATTATTCCAAAATTTTCCAAATCTAACCTTGATTACCAACTGCTAAAATAAATAATATAGTCAATTATTATTAATATAAAAAATACATTTAAAACAAGTATTAAAAAAACGAAATGACTTTCCGAACAACCCAATATATTAATATTAAATAAATTTCTATCATTATCTATAATTCAACTTTGAAGCATTTTTGCAGTGGTATAACAACAATAAATTTAGTTTTTATTTAAAATATATTATATTTATATTATGATATTATTATCATTATTATTAATTTATATTATATTATGTTTTTTTTATTAAAAAAACATTTCTCGACAAATTTAATCTAAATTTGTTTACATTCGTCTAATTATTATCAAATTTTGATTTGCACAGACTCATGACAACATTTACGATATCAAATATTAATTTATCATTTGATAAGTTGATGAAAATATAATCATTATTATTAATTTTTCTTGGTTACTGTGGTTTCATAATATAGAAAAGTAACGGATGTTGCTAAAAAGAATCATTAGCCTAGTACTTACCTCTAATGGCAATTTATTGATTTATGCCAGTTTATGTATACAACTTTAATTTTCCCATCCAAGGTTGAAACATTTCGTTCTGTGGCCTTGGGTGGGGCAAGACACTGCGCCCTAAAGTTGGATAAACTACTTAACACATGCAAAATCGGAAACTTATTACCCATAGATTAGGTACAGACCACATTTGTTCATTTAAAATTTACTTTAAAATAGTATTCCGTTACATTTCAATTAAATATAATATATGGGAATTTAAATTACAAATTATCTCTCATATATTTATTTATAAATTCCTATCTCTCCTTTGCCTAAAGACGATTCAAAGCAACATTTTCCTGTTATTTATCGAATGACTATATACATAAAGATAATTAATATTAAAAAAAGAATCAAACAAAAAAAGAAAAAAAAATAATTTAAAAATTGGTTATTTCAGTTTTGTTCGAATAAATAATTTATTAACTGAGGACTCCTCAAGTCATTCATTTTATTGAATATTGTGCCAATTTCGAGGGCAGAATGTGTGCCGATTTTGCATCGAGTGTGAGTAATTAAAATGGGTTGCTCTGATTTGTCAACCAATCAGAGCAAGCCTTGAGCCAGACATGATTTTTATTTTATGTTACTTTTTTTAAAAAGTTTTGATTTACTGCTCATTTTTTACGTTTTTTAATGAGAAATTTTTTTTATAGAAATTTTTTGTAGAGCCCTAATTGTTTGAGATTTTTATCGAACAACAATTTGATTTTTGAAATTTGTCAAATAGTTATTTTTGGGATCTTGATCGAGATTAAGACTCATTAACACCAAATTTTTATTTCTAACACAATTAACAAATATTCAAACAATTTTTTTAATAACAATTTTTCGTCGAGGAACTTTTCTTCGTTTTCTTTTTGACCAGATTTTCAAATAAAAATATGGAATTATAAATATTGATAAGCTATTTTAAAATTGAAATGATTTTTATTCTCGTTATTTTGAAAATTTACATTCCACTATTTTTTGCAACTTTATTTAAATTAAAACCAACATAATTTATTGTAGTCATATTTTTACTAAATTAACCAAAATGCTTTTTATTATTTTAGAATTAGTTTAATGTTATTTTCTTTTATTTGTGAAACGTTTTTAATTAATAAAAGATTTTAAAGTTTTATTTATTATCATCATTTCTTTTTTAAAGCATTTTTTACCTACAATTATTTTAAATACAATAAAAATTTTTAATACAATTTAAATACAAAAAAATAATTTAAAGTATTCAAATTTTTATTATTATTATGATGCATTAATGATAAAAGTTTTAATCTTTATTTCTTTTTACGAAAACTGTTTAGAATTAAGTATTTGTCAAATCTTTAATTGGCAGAATTTCAAACTAAATTTAAAATGTAATATTATCTGTTTTATTACTTTACATCTCTGGCAATAAAGTTCATTATTTTATTTTTTAGAATAACTTTTAAAATTATTACAAACATAATTATCCTTGTCTTTATATATTTCTTTTAAAGCAATTATTTAAAAATCCATTATTTCTCAATTAATTTCATTTTAAGTTTTTACTCTACAATTAAAATCGATTATTTCCGAAGATAACTTTTTAAAATTAATTAAGATATATTTTTTTAATTATAATTGCTTAAAAAACTTTTGATTTTAAATATTTCCTTATTTTAGAATATCTTTATAAAAATTAATTGTTTCAAAAATTTTAAAGAGTGAGCCAGTCCTTCACAATCGTTATTTTGAAACTTTGTTGAATGCTATTTGATGATTACTTGAAATTTTTTCAAACTGATTTATTTAAAAAGACAATTTATGGGACTTTTATTTTGAATTTTGTAATACAAATTTTACTGAATCAAATATAAAATTACTATTCGATGAGTGAACATTTAATCTCAATAATAAAATGCGCCTGCAAGAATTCGGAATACTCGAGACTCTACAAATCGACTTCCACTACACTACATACGTCCGATCTTCAGGACAACCTGGAGATCGGGCGGAACATATACATTCACAGGTGTTATATTAATAAGTTATAAAACTTAATTGAATCATTTATGAGATAAATATTTGTATTGTAAATGTCATTCTTCTGATTTGATGGTTATATAAACATTTTCTTTGAGTACTTTCCATTCATTACCAGTTTTGATGATCTATTTAATTTCATAACATAGCCGATAATCTTATTCATTTGCTTATCCTCATATATATATATATATATATATATATATATATATATATATTTCTTTTTCAAAGAAAAGCGATATATAATTTATATTGGATTGAAAAACTTGATAACATAATATTTATGTATTTATACGACTATATAAAAATATTTAAATTAACTATCAAAACGTTTTTCTTTTCAGTACTCCATTTCATCCATCACTTCCGATTTTGCCACTGAGTGCATTAGAGACCTTCAATCAAAGCACATTGACACCAGTTGTTCCATTGACATGTATTCCTTGTACGACCCAAACAACAGCATCCATGTCTGATTACGGTTTCAGAAATTGGATTGTGTTTGTGGAAAATCTGAGTCCAGATACAACTGATGATAACATATGGCAACTATTTAATCCCTTTGGAGCAGTTCAATCGGTGTTTTTATCCAAAGACATGGTAACAAATACATGTTCGGGGTATGGATTTGTTCAAATGATCAATTATAATGAAGCTGTACTGGCTGCCCAGTGTCTAAATGGGTAAGTTTTGAAGTGTTAAAGTATTTATAGATTTTAAGGTTTTTTTACTTCAGTTTAAGTAATTTATGAATATATATATATATAT
>MQRK01170284.1:12595-55420 GCA_001938485.1 Girardia tigrina
TGCATTTTTCTTAATTTTAAGGAAAAGTGAAATAAAGTTATTTTCATCCAATAATTTATTGGATAAATTTTATTTGTTTTCGGCAAGTTTCCATATAGTGTACCTGCTTGGTACATTTTATGACCTGATGATGGGATTTTTATTATCTCGAAACGCGTCGTCTTGTTTTTATCCCTATTATATAGATTTTAACTTACAATGTATATATATATATGTATATATATTCTGTGTTCACAAATATATATACTATGTGCACAAATATAAATACTGACGTTATTTTTTTAAAATATAATTAATTTCAGTAATATTCAAATGGAAATATTAAAATAAATATTTAAATTAATATCAAAAATGTTTTTTGTATTTTATAAATATTAATTAATTTAAATATTAATTTTAATTTTATTTTTATACTAATAAAATTTATTTACGCATTTTATAGTCTATTTTAGCATTAATTTCTAATGAGTGCCGTACCACAGCAGACAAGGAAGCATCGAGTGAAGATTTGCCCAGAAAAACTTGGTAAAATTGTCAACATAGCTGAGTGTAAATCACCAGTCAAAGATATTGCTTCACTGACTAGCATCACTACTGTGGCCATTTTTAAGCTGCTTGAACGTTTCCACTGGCATACTGAAGCTAGTGACAATCAATAATTTCATATGTAAGCCTGGGAAAAGAAGGTACACTGTCTATCCCTATGATTCCTTTGTGCAGGAGATCGTCGTCAGTGATAATGCTCTGACTCAAAAAGGAATACAGCTAATATTGGCTGACGTGTACAGAGCCAGTCTCACGATCCACTGTGTCCGCGTATCCTCAAGCGCGTAAGACTTACAAGAAAAATAAAAAAGAGGCTTGAAGGACCAAAATCCGGCTATGTCTTTGGCCAGAAGAGATACAAATAACAAATAAATACAAATAACAACAAATATAAATATAAATTAAACTCTAAATTCCGGAACACCTTATATTGGAAAATTCATAGAGGCAATTGGAATAGAATAATCTCCGATAATTCTAGGTTGTCTTGATGTTCGCAAAGATGATTTTAAATGCAATTTTAGTATATTTGATCATTTTGATTATGGAGGAAAAGGTTCCCTTTTAAACATTTAAACATATAAAACATTCCATTTTAATTATAATGGAAATATAATTTTATTTTAAATATGCTAAATATTTTATGTTTAATTTAACTGTTTATGTACATAATTTAAGATACATTTTAACAGCTTATTTTATTATTAAAAAAACTTTTTCTAAAAAATTGTTTAATCTAAGTGCAATCTTCTCAATCTTCTGATCTCATGGATGCTGTAGATAAGAAGACCGCCGCGCTTGTCGGACCCCATTCGAGGTACATGCGAGGAGTCCAAGTTTTGTTCGCATTCTCACATGTGATTCTCGGCGGACCGCGGAAGATCATTTCCCATTCTGCTTGAAGATTTTTATGAATAATTAAAACAAACAAATATTTTTTTCGGAATGTTTTACAATTTCTTTGCACTTAATTTATAATTATTGAACATTATTTGCGTGACAATCGGTAAAAATGCGATGTATTATTGAACTTAAAATGGGAATAATAATCCGGAAAATTAAAAAATATATTAAAATAAATTATAAATTAAATAAATAAAAATATGAAAGAAGAGAAATTTTATTATTGCTAACTAAAACTTCAAAAACTGCCTAACCTTAACTTAGTACTAAACAAAAGGTTATTTTTTATTATAATTATTTCAACAATAAATAAAGAATTATCAATATTAAATGTAAAGTAAATAGCTTATTTCAGTCCATTTTCCATCAAACATCTAAGTCAACTCTTCGAGCCATTCCTAGACACATACTTTCTTACGGGAACAGCCAAAACACCTAAGTCAAAATGCTCTGGACAAAACCCCCAGACATATACCCACGGAAAAAATCGTCAGCGGACACAAACCCAAGCGGACAAATACCTCTTAAAATAAATCCTTCCTTGAAAAAAAATAAAGATCCAAAAATAGAGACCGAAGTTATTATTTCCGGGTTAGGGTTAGGGTTCAGGTTAGGGCTGGGGTTAGGAATAGGGTTAGGGTTTAAATTTTAGTGTTAGGTTTAAGTTTAAGGTTAACGTTAATGCTAGTGTTAAGATTAGGATTAGGATTAGGGTGAACAAGTATATTGCACTCAAATGTTAGTCTGTCATTATTTACAAAATCCGAGTAAAATGTACGTAGATTCAAATTTTTGTTTTTGGGGTTTGTGTCTGTTTGGTTTTTAGTCCAGGGGGTTTTTTTCCTGGGGTCGTTCACCCCTCGCCTACACTATCTTAGGAATACAAATTAGCTCGGTTCGTTTTCTAAACATGTATCTTACTGTTGTAATGTATTTTTATTATAACAGTTGTTTTCAATGGTCCGTGTACGTAATATTCACTAATATATATATATATATATATATATATATATATATATATTAGAGATAAAAATAAAACGACGCGTTTCGAGATAATAATAATCTCATAATCAGGTCACAAAATGCACTAAACAAGTACACTATATGGAAACTTGCCGAAAATAAATAAAATTTATCCAATAAATTATTGGATGAAAATAATTTTATTTCACTTTCCTTAAAATTAAGAAAAATGCACTAAATGTAATCAATCTCCTTCTCGCACACCAACCATTGGCAGCTATCAATTGCCATTTGAGAAAACGATATGTTTTCTCTATCGTTTCGTACTTTACAAGGTAACGGAGACATATGATAAAGATGACATTATGGATTTCCGATGGGATGTGCCAGATTGCAGCTTCTTGGAAACAGATTCACCCTAAAATTTCAATTCAGCTGATTCTTTTTTAGACTCTGGAAGATACAAGGACGGTGGTGTTTCATCCTCAGTGATGTTATTCTTCAAGAAATTGTCTCCATGCTGATCAAAGAGGCGAAGATTTGCTGAGCAGCATTCCAGCCTATTTGACGCATCGCCATTGCGAGGAAGCTTGGAACGAATCTGGATGTCAATTTCCGAATTCAAAAATCACTAAAAATGGTTTCCACGTTTCCTTTACTTACATTCAATATCTCCGACAGCTTTCTTGTAGTACACCACGTATTGATATAATAGAAAATTGTATTATCCTTATAATCAACATATATAATTTCCTTCACATATAAGATAAAATATTTTTATTTTCCCACAAATATTTCGATCTTCTTTTCCCGTTGAAAAAATTTTCTTTTAAAATTTACTTTTTTAATTTAATTTTTTTAATATTTTTGACTAACTGTCAGTTAATTAAATTTTTAATTAATTTTTCTTAGTAAAATTGGCGAAAGAAAACATTTTACGGAATTCTTATTTTTTAATTTTAATTTTAATGTTTTTGGTAATTTTAAATCAGTTTATATAAATAATATTTTTTTTCGTGAAAAATATTAAATTATTTTTCATTAAATCTAGAGAAGCCAAAGAGAATGGCCTGGCCGCGGAGTAAAAGGAATCTTCAACACCGGAAAATAGTTTCTATCGAGATTGGATTTCCTAAACAAAATTGAAGAGGGAAATTTCCATTGACTTTCGCTGTTCTTAAGTCGTGATCGATAAGTCGTTATCATCCGAGAGGAATGCTTTCTTTTCAGGCTTTGAAAATTGAAGCATGGAAAACGTTTCTCTATGTTTCCATCTGGAAACCGGATACGTCATTTTCTTATAAATTTTCAATAATTCTCCAGGGATCATTTGAGCTAATAAATTTAAGGATCATTTTTATTGATTATTTTTCCTTTTTTGATCGTTTTTTTAATTTCATTTTGTTTTCAGGAAACGTCATTTTGTTTGCCAAAAACAATCACTTACATTCTTCGTTCTCTCTCTCTCGCTCGGTCGCAGAACAACAAAATCTTGTACTTCAGCTTGTGTTTTATATGGTATCTTTCTTCTTCTTTTATTTTTTATATTAAATATTTTCTTTGTACTGAGTGAAGGAATTCAAGGAGTTATTTACATTTAGAGTTGTGAGGGTATTAAGAAACTCGTATAACATTTTGAATTTAAAATTTTACACAAAATATCCAAAACATTAAAATATATATCATAAATTAAAAATAAAGTCTACCCAACTGATCCGAACCATAATACAAACCACATGCTCAACCGAACACGGAAAAATTCTCTTACGTTTTCTAGCATAATTTGCGTTGGCTAAACCGAAAAAATGGCACAACCGAAAACCGAACGACTTAATGAGAACGGGTACAATAGATACTTTGTACTTTTAATCGTCTATCTTAAACAGTACGTAATTGCGTAATATGTCTTGCGTACTTAAAGTCAATACTTTTAAAATACTTAATAAGTCAATAAAGTAATTTATTTCTAATAAACATGCATAAAAAGAAAACTCTTTGTGATAAACATGCCTTTTTATTATGGAACAACTTTTGTTTGGTGTTTTAGGTCAATTAGAACAGTTATTCGGATTACTCGATTTCCGAAAATCGGGTAATCCGAACGTTTTTGTGCCTTTTTGGAGTTCGGATTAACCGGAGTAGACTGTATAAGAATTTTAAGATTAGAATAAAATAAGTTAATATACATTTTAATAATAAAAATGGAAACTTATTATAATATAATTTAAATTAAAGATGGCAATGAAGTTTGATATAAAGACTTTCATAAATTAAAATGCAAAACTTTAATAAAGTTAAAATAAAATATTTTAATTAAATTTGAAATAAAAAATATATTAGTTGAATTTTAAAACACAAGACTTATATTTAAATTACGAAACAGATTTGCGTAAGTTAGAATGAAGACTTCAAAAAATAATAAGCTATTCTAATATAACAAAGTTTTAATTAGACTACTTTTCTTCCACTCTATATTAGAATGGATACTGATGATGAAGCAAAGTGGTATTATAGAAATTTATCATGAAGAAAAAAGAATGGTTTGAAATCGATTAAGAAAGAAATTAGTTTCCCTGTAGAAAAACATTGTCTATATTATCACATGAGAATTATTGACCAAAAAGTGAATAACCATCAGAAAAGCACAAAAAGAACTGGAAATACACCTTTTTTATTAAAATTAAAAATAGATTAATCTGAAAAGCTTAAAAATGCAATTTAAATGAATTTATAATCCTTATATGACATTTTATTAGGTCAATAAAGTCAAAAAAATTTTTATAAGTCAAATTTGTTTAATCTAATAAATGATAATAACGGTATTTTTTGTCATAAAGTCAAAAATCAAAGTTACAAAGGAACGGGTCTAACATTTCTAATTTAACATTAAAAAATATCATTTTAAAATATAAAAAAATTTAATTGAAGGTAAAATAAAAATTTGTTTTAATTGGAATAATTTAAAATTTATTCCAAATTGCCAGATAAAAAGTAATTCTGTTTTTTTATACTTAAATTTCTATATTTCATGCAGTTTTTAAGATGCCTAAAACGAAATCTAGCTACATTAGCAAAGGCAAAAGAAATAGTTAGCAGATATCCAGACGAATTTACAAATTTTAGGGATCAGCTTAACTGTAAGTTGTGCCACTGTATTGTGAATTGCGAAAAAATTTTTTTTGTTGCTTCCACAGAAACAGTTTAAAGCATGACAAATTGCTAAAACCTTAAAATCAATCAACATTGTCATTATATGATGCACCGACAGAGGGTTCATGGGCTTATCAAGTTACTAGAGCGTTTTCTTGGTTATAGATGAATCTGATATTAACAGCCAAAAATATGTCAATACACTCATCGGAGATATTTCTACTCCATCTTCGTGCTTTCTTATTGATTGCAGGCCTATAGATTCTAATCGTTGAAGAAAATCTTCGCAAGATGGATATATCAAGAAATAATTTACTGCTACTAATATCGGATGCAGCTCGATACATGACCAAAGCAGGTGAAACTATCAAAATTCTGTACCCAAATACCTTTCATAATAGTTGTTTAGCTCAATTACTCCACAATTGTGCACTCATGATCAAATCATATTATAAAGATGTTGAAATCTTATATCAAACATTGAAGCAGTTACTATTAAAAATAAAGGTAGAAAGGAATTATTCTCTAATACAGGAAGTCCACCTGAGCCAGTTGTTACAAGGTGGGGGTCTTGGCTGTTAGCAGCCCATAACTATTCACAAAATCTACCAGCTGAAAAAAAGGGTTGTTTTATCTGTTGATAGAGATAGCATCATAGTTGCTAAAGCAAAAGAATCTATTCAATCCACTAATCTTGCTCAAAATCTGGTTAAAATATGTTCAACATATCATCAAATTAATGATTTGGTTACATTTGCTGAACTTTCAACCTGCAAAATCAAAAATCTTTACTCACAGATAAAATCTCTCAGTTTTGCCAATGATCCAGTCAAAATAAAGCAGTACGTAGAAAATCACTTGCAAAAAAACGATATTGTTAGACTTTTCAAAATGGAATCAGACATCGTTTATGATTATGCTCTCTTATTAAAATGTCAGCCAACATCGGCCCGTGTAGAGAGAAGTTTTTCTCTTCTTGGTAAATTGCTTGCCAAAGATAGGAATTTTAACCCTAAAAACGTTGTGTTTTACATAATAGCAATGTATAATAAATAAATTTTATAATTGTTTTATTCTTTTTCCATTTTAGAGTTGTAATGTTGAGGTTAAAATAAAGTTAAAAAAATTTTAATAAGTCAAAATACGGTCAAAAAATGATCTATAAAGTCAAATAAATAATGTCAATTTTTTACATTTTTAAAGTCAAAAAAGTTGCCATAATCTATACATATCGATTGATTGGAGTTTACAGTTGGGACTCTTGATGTAGATGTGTTCACTTTTATTTACCGATATCAATTAACCATTGAAATTTGTAATACTATTGTTATTATTGTTAATGTTACGCACAACCGATCGATAATATATACATGACGGATTAAAAAAAATAATTATTAATTAAATAAAAAATAATAATTAAAAAAAAGTAATAGCATGTTGCCAAAATAACAAAATAATTAAAAAAAATAAAGCTATAAAAATGAATGATTGTGAGTACCATGTTGTCTGTGTTCTGTTTGGCCAAGGAATTTTGTTGTATGAAAAGAAATCGATCGAATTACTGTTTTGAGTGTTTTGGGAATCGAATTTTTTAGCATGTGATATTGTTTGTTTAAATCAATAAGTGAAAATAAAATTTATTTAGCGCGTTTCGTTTTTTGATTGTTTATATAACTGATAATTTCTGAGAATGGACGCAATTGAAAACCAAGTCCAATATCTGCGAATCGAAGACACATTTACCGATGGAGAAGAATTTAAATACGTAGAAGCTGCTGAACAGATGGCCAGTTTAGAAAAGAGCTCATTAGCGATTAGCTTTAATGACCTTATGACATTTGATGTCAGTCTTTCTAAACGAGGTATGCTTCTGTTTTTCTGACTCTTTCCTGTGTTGTGTAGAGCGACTAAAAGTTTCATTATTAAACAAATTCCGGACACTGTTAATAACGGATGCGATTATCTTTGCCATTTTATCTATTTTACATTGATAATGAATTTGATAGATTTGAAATCGGGAAGTTTCGGGAAACTCATTCGATTTCGAGCGCAAGTTATTCGATCTCACGCTGCTACTCCCGAGCTGATTGTCGGGCTTTTATGTGTTCGGATTGCGGAACGATCCTTAAGAATGTAGAGCGGGAATTTATTTATACAAACCGTAAATTTACATCAATTCGCAATGCATGAATCATTTGAAATTCGAATTAGTTCTCGAGGAATCTAAATTTTTTGAATTTCAAAAATTGCGAGTCCAAGAAACTCAAGATGAGTTGCCTTGTAGTTGTGTACCAAGAAGTTTGGATGTAATATTGAGGAGTGATTCAGCTGAAACTGCACAACCAGGTGACCTCAGTGAGTTCATCGGGACTCTGATTGTCATTCCTGGCATCAGTCAGTTGGCAACTCCTGGTAGCCGAACCCTTGACTCGAAGCCCATCAAACTCGGTGAAGGTTATAACACTGGAATTACCGGATTGAAAGCTGTAGGTGTACGAGATTTAACCTATAATATTGCTTTTCTGGCCAATCATGTGAAGACTGTAAATAATAAATACATGCAAACTGAAGATCTTCAAAATGGGTAAGAATTGATATTTGACAGTTTAATGAAGAAAATAAGCCCGCAAAAAATAAATGAAGTCTCTACGATGAATCGCGATCAAAATCTGGTTCAAAATTTATATAACAGTCTTTACCCTAACGTTTATGGAAGTGATGAAATGAAACGAGAACTTTTACTGATGACTTTTGGTGGTGTTCTGAAGGTAACTGAAGAAGGTATGAGACTTTCGGGTAAGATAAAATTAAATTTTTCCCCACGATCTTCAGTCCATACCCTAACACCAAAGCGTCACGGCCATGCAACCGCTGCGCAGCCAACTCTGTTATCAGGTGCAGACCCCAGTGTTCCTGGTTTAATTAGTGAATTTTATATGGAGTGTAATACGACCATTGTTTGTGAGAATAAGTCAACTTTACGAATCAATGTTTCTTTGATTGTAAAAGGATGGGGAGTTGCAACGAAATTTGTGTGGTTTAAAATAAAACAAATGGGAAAATCTAATGAAGATCTCGAAAACCGACTTATACAATTTGTTGAGAGCGTTGTTAAGTTCATAAAATTTTTGAATTTACAATCTTATTAAATTAATAATTAAACAATTACATTCCGTAAAATATTGTTATAGATATGTTAAAATAGGATTTTCAGAAATTTAATGTAAAAATTAATTTATGTAAGAAATAAAATAAATTTTACGGTAGGTTTATTAAAGATTTATTATAAAGTAAAAAAGTTAATTTCAATTTTGATGAAAATATTTAATTGAAATAAAATCAAAAGTAATATAAAGTTTAATTTTTTTATTTGCGAAATGAAAGTAAACTAAACTATTTTTTGTAACTTTATTTTACACGATTAAATCGAAGTAAATTAAAAATGTAATTATAATTTTTTTGGAAATTGTAATTGGAATCAAAATATAATTGTAAAACTATTAAATTGACTTAAATGAAAATGCGATTTTCATTTTATTTTGGAAAACTTAATTATTAATGGAAATATAATTTTATTTTTATGTAAAATGGGGTAATTTAAAAGTTGTTAAATTAAACGAAATTGCGATTTTAAATTCTATTTTCAAAATATTATTTTATTAAATCGGAAAGTAATTTTTAAAACTATCATGAAAACAAAATGAAAAATGCTATTGTATAGAATTGGGAAATTTAATTGAGAAACAGATAAATTTAAAGGTACAATAAAATTGAAATTTAATAAAAGATGCAACAAAATCTTCGTGACAAAATTTTATTAAATTTCCTTTATAATTTTTTATTAAAAAAAGTATAGAATTTTAATTCGTAATAAATACAATAACCATATTTATATTTAAATCAATTCTTATTTATAATGGTTTGTGTAAATAGAAAGTGCAAAAGTTCCTCGAAAATATTTGTTTAAAAAACTTAAATTGTTGTAGAAATAAAGTTTTGCGTTAATGACAACTTCTTTTGATCAAGAACCCAATACAATTCATGAATTCTATAAAGAAATTCCAACCGATCGAAACCCTTCTGAAATTTTTAAGTACAGTAATTGTATTAATTACTAGATTGAATAAAACTGGACTGTCAACCACTGTTGAATCAATGATACCGACAATCAAACATTGTATTGAGAAAAAAGCATTTTATTAAGTCAATTTTCGTTCATATTTTTAATAACAATCTCGAGATTAGTTGGTCATTTCATGAAGAGCTTTTAAAATATATTAAAGTTCACCCACCAGGCCAAATGAGATTTTATTATTGAAATTCTTAGATCAATTGTCACACGTCCGTCAGTGAAACCTCTTCTTAACGGTTCACAAAATATTTCTTTTCTGTCTAAATCCGATATTTTGATGTTTTGTTGACGAATTCGGTCTAGCTATACAGTCATTTATTTAATCTCTCAATTGGAAGGATCATCCAAAATGTGCCGATCTTTTAATCGGATCTTTGCCTGATTGTCTAAAATTAGGCGGACAAAATTTTTTTTAAAAAATATAAATATTTTGAAGAAAATCAAAGGAATCTCGAAAAGTTCTATCACAAAACACTTTAAAAAGATACTAAACAAATTTAATTCAGTTGTCGATCGTGTTACTAAAACATGCTGAATATAAAATAAATCTTGTCATAAATAAAACCAAAAAGGAACAATATAACGGATTCGACAAAAATTGCGATTACAATGGGATTATCTCGCCACAATTCCACGTGCACATGAATCACGGAATTGGTGCAATTAAATCGACAAAAACGATCGATAAATCGAATTTGTATCTCTCTGTCGAAAAACAAAGGCGTTTAAGGACATTTTACCGAATTATTCCTGGAATTGGATTTCATTGTTTCTGATGAAAAAATAACGAATTCCGGTAATCTGATTGGCGAGAGAAAATTAGTAAATTGTGATCAAATGATTAACAATAATTCGATTTTTTTGTTTGTTGTTTTTATCGATCAATGTAAAGAAATATTTTTATGGCGATTTTGTTTTGCAAATCTGGAATAGAGTCGCCATTGTGAAAAAAAATTAATTGATCAATTTTTAAATAAAATATTGCGGCGTCATCGTTTTTTGAATTAATTTTGACAGAAACGACCAAACCAATTTCAGTTTACTGCGCCAATCAATTCCTCCGAATTCTGTAAATTAATGCGAAATCTTCAAAATAACGATCCCGACACAAAATTCGCCGATAAAACATTTCATCTTTCCAAAAAATCAAATTCGATCGCGAAGCGACTACCGCCAAATTGTATTTTAAGCCGTAATCGATCCGATCGAAATTCCAAAGAAAATCGTCGTTGGATCGATTGGGAAGATCATCCAAGGTCGACACGTCAATAAAATCGCTTGAATCGAATACATTTCCGAAGACGAATTCATGTTACGAGTGACGATCAAGCGAAAGACGACTCAAAAGTTATCGCGCTTTGATCGGATTGCGTGAGATTATCAATCGAGAAAGATTGTACGAAGGAAATAATCGAAACAGTCAGAGAAGATCGATCGGAGATTGAAATTAAACGAAATGGGATAGTTCGGGATTGTATCGAAATATGAAATTTCCCGGTCAATCTGTCTAGATTGATGAGCGACAGGCGAATGCTGGTAAGATTGATTTTTCCGCTTCCCCTCGTCCCGGCGGCACTGATTTCCCAACTCCGGGACGCCGCTACCACGCTAAGCCCGCTCTAAAACCAACAAGGTTACTGTTGGAGTCCGTCAAGGTTGCCCCTTGTCTATGTTACTAGTTAATATTGAGATTAATCTCATTATTAATGAAGTGGAATACCGTAGATATGGGGGGATCTTGATTGACTCTAGATTCAACTCCTGCATGGAGTATGCAGATGATTTAGTATTTTTTTGATGAATCGACTGCAACTCTTCAGAATGTAGTTAATGTGACATAAAATTCTGTAAATGCTGTTGGGATGTCGTTTAGAGGCTCTAAGTGTGCAATCCTGGACATATCATTCAAAGGGGAAACACACATCACATTAAACAATCAGGACATACCAAATCTTCTTGTCAACGAAGGATATGTTTACTAAGAGTGCTTTATTGCTCATATTCTTACATACACCCCACAAAAACTGATCGATGATATTATTAATGACTTGAATCACATCAACATATCCCTACTTTTATTTCGAAAATTTATTTCAAAAATTATTTAAACTTTATTTTCAAAATAAATTTTTAAAATTGCTTATTAAAAATATTTTTATTTATAAATAAATATTTAATATTTTTGTTTTCTTCACATTTTTAATTTTAAGATATTTTTAAATAAATATTTTATTTTTAATGATTTTCTTTTATTATATAATTTTTAATTTTTAAAATATTTAATAAGCAAATTAACATAAAAATATTTTACTCTTTAAATTAAAAAATAATAAACTATTCTGGCGAGATAAAAATTTAAATTAACCCCTCATAATGATTATTGGTATTTGACAGTCCTCTCTTCCAGTTTTAATAAATGATTTTTTAATATCTTCTCGTGAAAACTGCCTTTTCAGTACAAATACTCAGTAGAAAAACGAAAAACATTCGTAATAGATTTAAACAATATTTAATTTCATACAAATTGAGTATTTTATTATAAAAGTTCTGTTCAAATTGTGAAATTTTTAACATATATTGTTAACAAAACTACTGAAAAGTACATAATAAAAATTTCATTAACCGCGAATGCATAGAACTAATTTAGAAAGTGTAGGCATTTTCTAAAAATGCCTATCAAAAAAATATTATTAAAAAAAACAATTATTAAAAATTAAACAATTTTTTATTTAAATAAATAAATTAATAAAAACAAAAAACTTTGAATTTAAATAAAATTTAGAAACTTGCTTTTGGTTTTTTTATAATGATTCAAGATCACAACAATGGTGTCAGAACTGTGGCTGAGAACAGCCATATCCAGGTACGAATCCCGACTTTCTTCAAGAACCCAATCAACTGGCTCACACAAGTCGAAGCAGCATTCGAACTGGTGAACGTATCTAATCAGCGTACTCAGTACCTCCACGTCCTCAGCAACTTTCCACCAGACATCCTGGAATCAATTTCTATAACTTTGGATCCACACTCCCCGAAACCCTACGACCAACTCAAACAAGTCATCATCCAAGAATATTCGATGTCTACCCAACAAGCACTGAAACGCATCACTCAACTAAAATCGGAACGCTACTTATGACCTGCTCAACTGCTTGACAAATTACGGAGATACCATCGAATAATTCGACCTTCAGCATCACTGGAGGATTGCGAAATGCTAAAACAACAATTTTTAGACTTGCTCCCAACCGTTATCAGAAGACACTTAACAGAGTAGCTTCGAAGTTATTAGTAGCAAGGCTGATCAACATCTTTTGCTGGAAGAAGAGTCAGTAATGTCAATAGAACCCGATCCTCAAAAAATCGTCAAACAAATAAAAGAATTAAGAGACGAACTCAGCCGGATCAGATTCAATCCAACCACCAATGCCACGAATTCTAATTCAATGCCATATTCTAATTTGAAGAACGATAAATGGAAAATATAATAGATGTAGAAAAAATATTTTTAAATTTATAATTAAAACAAGAAAAATTTGATTGAAAGAAATATAATATCGAAATTTGCCCCTGTAAAAAATTCGTCTGCATTTTAAAATGAAAAAATGGAAAAACTGTTTTATGTTTTTAAAGTAATTTAAGAGAAATATATTAAAAAAAAATCTTTTTTACGGTTACTGAAATAAATTTATTCTTTTAAAAAGTAGTGACATAAATAATATTCTTTTAATAATAATCAACAATAATCTGATAATGAAAGTTTTCTAGATTTACAGGAAATTTTCGTGACAAAAGGATTGAGGCAGTAATGAGTACAACTTTACTCTTTGGAACAGCCTCTAACCCTTTTAAGACTCCTGGTACATATATGTACCACTAAATTAAACAGCTGATCTTGACGCCATCTGTGATTTAAATTAACTTGAAATGCATTTATTTTTATTTGTTTATGACGTAGAAGTGCGTAGGTTTTGATATTTTCGTTGCACTTTTCCAATAGATTAGGTAGTATCGACAATCAAAATTATAAAACAAAAAAATATATTCGTATTTCCTAGAAAAAAAACCTAATCGAAAGAGTTAAATTATTTTGTTTTATTCAAACGATCGATTAATTGAACAGTCTGAACGTTTAAATAAATAAAATCAACGTAGTAAAATATAACTTTGGTTCACATTATGAGTGATAGTGATATTATTTATATTATTATTATATTATTATTAATTTATATTATATTTTATTAATTTATATTTACCTCATAAACAAATAAAAATAATGAATCATTATTAATTAGGCATTACAATGTAATAATTAATTGTAAAAATGTACAAAGTAAGGTATATTTAAAATCTTTAATAAAAACAAATAAGCACATTTTACCATTTTATATTTAATAAAATCCTTAAAAAGTTATTATTTACTGATAAAATCTGTCATTAATAAATATTTTTTTTATCTTACACATTGCATTATAATTGCTGATGATGGAAAATGAATTTTCAAAACATATACAAAAATAAATTTCTTAAAAAATATATATATTTTAAAAATATAATTTGATTAAAGCTTTTTTTATATAATTATTGGATATGTTTCGATGTTTATATGCATCATTATCAGCAATTTTGGGATATTTAGTATATGAATATTGAATTGGTTTAATAATACAATTTTAATAGATATATTAATTTTAAAAGATATAGTGAAAATTAAATATTATTATTTATATTATGTTTCTATCTATCTAAAATCAATAACAAATTATCATATATCATTATATATTCATTATATATTATTGCATTATGGTCATGTTACCCTCGGCATTTTATCGTCGTCAATAGTTACATTATTATCATTAGTTACGTGACCGTCAATATCTACATCATTTCCGGCATTTCAACCTTGATATCAACAGCAGGTTTATATAAATCCTATCTTGATATTTGTCATCAGGTCATGTATTATCATCGTCACATTCGCATAAGTAGGAAATCTTTGTTAAAATTTATTTCAGTTATAAGAGCTTAATTCATATATTTACAAATCATCACACTAAGTCTCTCTCTCTTATTATTAACAATCATCATTTCTGGCAATCATTAGTCTTGACTAAGACTGTTGACGTGCCGCGGCATCATAATTATGTGGGATAAAGTAGGCATAAGTGACGGTAGGGGCGATCCCATATCTCCTTTACATCTCCGTCTACTGACGCTCATCTCGGTTCTCGATTTACTGTTATTCATTTATAGGCGAGGGTGACGACCACGACGACGACTGGGCTTAAATTCCTTAAAACTTAACTAAAAGATTAAATCTATTTACGTTATCAAAATTATAACACAAATACAATTATTAAATTATACTTATATTGAATAAAAATAAACATTAAACTTATAATTACATTAGTTTTAATTCAGTCTCCGGAGGAAGATTTTCTGTTATTTGTTTTGTAGATTGTTGTTTCCCGTCCTCTGGTTGGTAAACAATGTGGATTAGTCTTCTCTAATTTTGTCTCGGAAACTTCTGTTAACAACTCTTTCGCTTCTTTTAAAATTCTTGTAAAATTTCTTATTTTGTCTTAAAAACTTTCTTTTTTTTCGTCTCGGAAAACTGTTATATTTATAACAGTGATATTGGGTTTGTCGGGGTGCATACTACTCGTGTCTATTACTGATTGAGTGGTCTGTCCAATTTTTGATTTCGATTCGCCAGAGCAAGTAACTTCTATATGATGTGCAAACGAAACAAGGCCTGCTTTGCCACCGATGAATAATGATTATTCATCGCGTAATGCTATTTTCGTTTTGTAAGCCAGACTCATGGTAATCTTAATTAACTGTCTTTGTATTTTTAATTAATTTATTAATCTTTCAGGGGTTATATCTTCTCTCAGAAAGATGTCACTGTCTCGCGGATTCCACTGATGGACTCGCCTTACGAAGAGCTACTCGGAGGGGGCCGCATGACCTCCTAACTCCACTGGGTGCCTCGGTAAGGAACTTTGTTGTTTTCTGTCTGATTCTTAATTAATTATTACTTTCAGGACGGATAACTTCTTTCGGGGATCTGCCGTCGTCTCACGAGTTCCACTCAGGGACTCGTCGTGTGAGGGGCGATTGTTCGATTTTTATTATCGGGTAAGTTTTTATTCAACTTTGTTTATTTTCTTTATGTTGCATTTTTAGCTCTCATGCTGTGTCTCAGACGCTCTGCCGACCCACAAGGGGATCAAGAATGATTTCAGGACTCGATTTTTTGTGATGTATGCTTAAATACATGTATATTTTCTTTTTCCCTGTTTTTATTATATATTTTTTTCTTTGTCAATGCTTTGTAAGGGATTATACAAGTTAAAGCATTTCGGACCGCAACACATGGTATCGTTGCAGTCGAAATAAGGATGCGATCTAGTGTGGTCCTTCATGTGAATGAGACATGCCGGTACTTCCCCTCAACGGATCGTGTTGATTAGCTGGTTTACTTTGAAGATTCAAATACTCTGTTTCTTGTTGATGTCAAGTGCCCTTATGACACTGCACAATCTTAAGATGGCTGACATCAAAAATATAGACAAGTATTTTTATCTTCTTGAAGCTATTACCGAAAATTGTGGGTTGTCTTAGATACTTTCATTGTTGGTGCTCTTGGTGCATGGATGCCCAACAATGAAACTATCCTTAATGGTTTATATTTAGGACATATGATCAAGTCAATTGCTAACGCATGCACGTAGTCTTCCCAGTGGTCCTTAGACAGTGGTCCCAGAGACATTCGGCAGAATTCGAGGACCCGCGGGAGAGACAAAACGTTCATAGACTTGATGAAGAGATCCATAATCCGACTGCCATAATGGAGACGCAGCAAGAGGGACCAATCTTTGATGATTATGACTCTGACTCGGTCTTTGGGGCTGATCAAGGTTTGTGGTGATGTCTTGTTGATGATATTGAGGATTCATATTGACAGAGAGATCGTTGTGTGTGTTATGTTATATAAGTTTCACTGACCCCACATCAGTGTCTTCGCTGTTGTGGATACTGTCCGTTATGACAGAGGTACTTTACTGAGGATCTATGACCCCACTCTAGTGTGTTCACTGAGATGTTACCGTTATATATGGCGGAGGTAGGGATCCCCCTTTTATGTCTGATGGATCTCTCGAGTCATAACTCAATGTTTTTAGGCTCGATATTTGCTTCAACACTTGATCAGTCCTGACTACTGAGACGCATGAACAATCGTAAAAGTGGGCCCCTCTCAGTACTGGCGTGAAACCC
This sequence comes from Girardia tigrina, assembly GCA_001938485.1. NCBI lineage: Eukaryota > Metazoa > Platyhelminthes > Tricladida > Dugesiidae > Girardia > Girardia tigrina. The sequence goes on from MQRK01170284.1 coordinate 29,571, forward strand.
GATGTCCCAGTGCTCCTTTCTCAATTCCCTATCAAATCAGTCGTGCCGGAATGCACTAAAACTATTTCAGCAAAAAACTTGTTTATCGAAATAAATTTTGTCCATGAGAGGAGTTATAAATTGGAAGATATAGACAAGAAACAAATAATCAAAAATGTTGAAAAGTTCAAAAATTTTCAAGAAAAGCGTGAAGTTAGGAATTTTTTAGGGAATTTTTTTTAAAAGTTTTGAAATAATAGTTGAATTCAAAGTATTATTTTAAAATTAACAAAATCTTGAACTAAATAAAGTTATGTGTACTATGATTAAATTTCCTAAATTTAACTAAAGAAAATGAATCGTCGGAAATTAAAAAAAGTAAAATGGATTATTAATACTATATATATATATTGATTAAACCAGTTTGAGATTTAAAGCGTGGGGTGTGAGAGCCTGCACTTGACGCGCGGACGTACACCCTGAACCATGCTGTTTTTTCTGCCAAAATGGGGGGACAGAACCGGCTCCAATAAAAATTAACTTACCGGCTTTGGATGGCGCATCTTGAAGTACAATAGGGCCGCCATCATGCTCTCGCGTGATGCGGTTGGAATCACTGCGGTCGACAAATATAACATCACGAGTCGAGCGGTGATGCGCGCGTTCGAATTCGATAACTCGTTCCAATCTCACTCGGAACGCGAGTGAATACAATTCAGAATAATTCATTAAATGTTTTTTAAGAATCGCGTTTACAAAATTCGTGAAGAAAAAAGTGGTTTCGAATTGCAAGTCTGTTCTGAAACAAAATGAGAATTTCTATCCGATTATTGTTTTGCGTAAATAAAATCGAAAGTACGCAATTTTTTAATTAATTTATTTCGTTTAAACAAAAACACAATTTTTTTAAAACCATTCACAATGATCTTGGTATTTATAACAGTCAAATAAAAAATCCAGTAATATTTACGGAACAAACATTCTTGCTAAATCATAGATCATTGTCTACCTCTTTTCACAACGGGCAGTTTCACAAATAATTTATTATCTGTACAAGAAACGAAAAAAAACCAAATTAATTCCGGTGATGTTTTGCAATCAAATAAATTTGTTGAAGATTTCAAATTTGATCTCTCAAATTCAAATAAGGAAAATTTTTGTAATGTTTTTGATTTATTTTTTTTCTGTTTAAGGATCATGCGAACTCAAATCGTCCACAATTTAACGAAGATTAGCTTCTTTCATTGATAATTCATATAGTATCGGAACTAAAATCACCAAATTTATTCCGATTTCGAATTGGGGGAATTTTTGGTCATTACAAGATTTATGAAATAAATAGTTCCTCAAAATTAAAAAAAATAAATGAATTTAATTTCGATTAAATTTGTTTTAATAAAATGTATTAGACATTTTTTTAGAGAAGTAAAACTTGAAAAAGTGATGTCGCCTTTTAATATTGACAATGTTGAAGATGTTCCAAAAACATCTAACATATTATTTTTGTCTAACATGTTATTTTGATTTATTATTTGAATAGTACTTGAACAACTCTCATTTTATAAATTAAATTTATATTATATGTATTTTAAAATATTAAGAGTATTTGTTTTAATTTAATAAAAAAGTAAAGGAAAAAATTGTATTGATGTTATGAAAGCTTTATTATTCGTTTTTCGGAAGTATCCAATGTGAAAACATTTTATATTATGATTGTTAGTAGCATTTATGCTATTGTCTTTATTTGACATTTTTGAATCCAAATTCATATTTACCACAAACTTTTATTAACAATACAAACACACGTTTCAAACAAATTTTCATTAATTAAATTTTTAATGTCGTCAACTCCATAATTAATATTGTTTAAATTATTACCCTAAATGTTATTCTAATTTTAATTTATCTTGTTCTAAATTTTATTGAAATTTTAACATATTCAAACTTGTTAATTGTCAAAACATTAAATCTTAATTTTACAGAATCTTTTATCACTTTAATCAATTTTTAAACAATATTAAATCTTAAATAATTTTCGGTTTTTGACAAATATTTAATACTTTAAATTAAAACAAATAAATACATTATCTGGCGAATTTGAAAAATTTAACAAACTCCTCATAATGACAATTGACATTTTCTATTTAGTTATTTAAATAATTAATGAGTCACAATTCGACAATCAGACCATCTGACATGTATCTATTATAAAATCCAAGTGTCTCAGAGCCCGACACATTAAACTAAGCAAGATGGACATCATCACCTATTCTTCGAGCTATAATTAACGATACCAAATCACTGTCTCACTTGCGTATTTATGAGCTATAAAATAAACAATTAAGTTAAACCCATGGTTTATTATATAAGAATTTTCAATTTAATATATAAAGTATGCTAATAAAATATCAAAATTCAGACTGCTCCTTCTTCAGTAAACGACATCGCACAAGAAGCGGTTAATGTGACTAAAGATCGGAATATGATGGCTTATTATAATTTATTATTCCTCTATGTCTACTAACTGTCTCATAAATCAAACATTATTCAAAGCCGCCCATTATCGTAGGGCGATATTTCCTGATTATACTTATCAATATTGGCGAGTGTCGGTCAGATGGAAAACTGTTTGAGAAGGAAGGACGGTTGATTTATTTCTCTGCAAATTATCAAAATAATCCGACAACGTAAAACGTTTTTCTCATATGCCTGACGATTTAATGAGTAATTTCGATTTGTTTGAAAAAAAATTCGACGTGAAAAACGATTTGGATAAAACATAAAAATTCCATTTTCAAATTTATATTCACCATTTACAATCTTCAGACACAACTCATTCAGAAAATGTTGAGTCACTTTCAAACTGAAGCTTTTGTCTAAAATTATTATCTCGAGACTTTTGGATTGACGCATCTTCGTTTTATTTCTTCACAGTTTCTTGTTCTTCTAAACGGGAGAATCACATTTCATATTTTTTTTACTATTTTTCCTTTTCACAAACTTACGTGGTGTGTTCAACAAGTATCCGGCCTGACAGAAAATGAATTCTAAAATGATCAATTTTTATAACACAACAAGCGTGACGTGTGTAAGCATAATTTTTAATATACTGTCTATTTCTCTTCATACACTTCAACTAACGAATAATCAACTCAGAAAGAGCATTTTTAAAATTTCTTGGAGACATGCGGAAAAGAAATCCCCATGGAAATCTTCAAATTGTCTTTTGATCCAAACTGGACGCATCCCAAATGCTTCTTTAAGTGTTTCAAAAGGAAAAAAATAACTCTGCTCAAAATCTGAGCAGTACAGCGGATTATACACAAACAGTAGTCCAGCACCTTTAATTGTGGCCTGAGAAATGCCCGCTGTAGGCACTGGCACATTGTCGTGGAGAAGATATATTCTCGTGTTTTTCAGTGATTCGCACGAGTTGGCCATAATCGACAACGTTGATAGAGATACTTTACTCATATTATACTGGTATTTACTCATATTATTCTTCGTACGCTATTTTTTCTTGCATTGTGGAGAAATCTCCATTCTTCATTTGTGATTGATTCAATGTACATAACATATATAGAGTTGCTATTCTCTGAAATCGAGATTGCAGAGATCCCGTTCATCTTTTGACTGTTCCATTTTGTGAATTTTATTTCGCATAAAGTCGATGGTATTGGGAGGAATTACTGTTTAGATAAGTCTTGCTAATTATTACCGAGCCTGTACTGGTGTAGATTTTTTAGCAGATACCCAGTTCATTCGCGATGAACCTGGTTTGTCAGCTGATTTTGTCAAGGTATTTAATCGAGTTTCTAATCTTGGCCCAAAACGATTTGAATCCATTTTCGTTGTAATCTTTATTTAACCAGTCAAGGTAATCAGAGATAGTCCAATTGTTTGAAGTTTCCTAGTATCCATCCATTGTTTTGTACAAGTTGATGACTGTTAGATCCATAGATGTCGAGTCTGGACATCTAGCAACCTTGTAGCAACAAGTCCAAGTCCTCCAAAATCATAATCATATTTTACTCATATTAGTGAGCACGCATAACCAAGTCGGAAGAGTAAAGTCTGCGTGCATTTTAATTCGTATCAGAATAGTAAATCAGCGGATGTACATGGTGGATTTTCTATTTTGACTTCGAATTTTGAAATGCATTATGAATGACAGTTTTGTGAGTCATTATATATTAGACATCATAAAAATTTTATAAACATTCAAAAAAAGGAAATAGGAAAGCTGTAAAAACTATATTTTTATTTAACATTGTGATAAATAAATATTCTGTTTTTGATACAGACTCCTTTGTAATTTTAGTTTGGTAATTTTACAAATAGGTTCTATCAATGGACGATCCATCTGATGATGTTCTGATAAAAACGAAACAAGTCGTGAATTGTGAAATAATAAATGGTTACTTAAAAGATATATTTATCACAGTGGATAATTAGATTTATGTTTGACTTAGTAGACAATTAAATTTATGAACTAGATTAGCATGTATTTCACAAATCATAATTATATTATTTGAGGGAAAACTTTGAACTTTGGATGTCATTGAAACAATTTTTACACTACATATAGTCTTGCAAATACTCTCTTTAAATTCTATGAATAAAATTTAAATAATAAAATATAAAAGAACATAAATTATAATTTTATCTTGAAAAAAATATTAATTTTAAAATCTCTTATTAAAAACAAAAACATTAAAATCAATATTCAAATATTAGACAAATTACAATTGCTGATAGTGAGAAACTTTCACACATGTCGAATAATCATTTTTAAAGAAAACTATAACTAAATTATTTTTCAAAAATATCAAATTATCGTTCACTAAAATCTCTCTTTAATCAAGCATATTTGGACATCAACATTTTGACCCACTTTATTCTGATGAATAAAGTAAGAAATATTCATTTTGTTTTCAAATTAATTTGTTTTCAAACAGCTCTTTTATTCTCCTCAATCTATCCTCGTCTGATGGATTGTCTCGTATTACCAGTAACTCATTAGTATTTGATGGTTCTCTCTTTAACTTAATCCTGAATTTGTCTAAGAAATYTATTCCTGCAATCATTTCTAGATTTTTAAATATTTATATGAAAGTAAGAAATGTTGCTAATTTTTACATTTCATATTTTTTGTTATTTATTTGGAAAATATTCAGTAACATTTGAACATTATTTGTGATTTGGTTTTTAGATTGTAGAGATACTGTACACCTGACGTTTACAATCTTTACCTATTACGAAACTACATCCTCTTTGCACATGACTACCTTCAACATTGTACCATATTTAAATTTTGGTTATTGAAAACACAGACTCGATTTTTGTAATATTATTTTTAGGAACCCACGTTCGAGTTCATTTAGTTCACTTTGGCTTGGACATTCTTGCATGATAATGTGACTTGCTACTGTAAATTAATACTTTGATTCTTCTACATCGATAGCCTCTCTAAAACACTCTAAAGTATTTTAACTTCATATCCAATGTCATTTCAATAGTCGCGAATAAAATACTGCATTCAAATGATAGAAATCCCCACAAGTATACTTCACATTTTACATTAATTAAAGTCGTTCTTCCTGGGGTCAACAGTAGGCAATAACTGTCCCTTGGTATTAATAAATGATATCCGAGCTGATGATTTATTCAAGCGAACGGTCTATGGACATCACCGCAGACTCATGCCTTGAAACTAGTTGATTTATTAATTATGTACCGTTAGAAAATACCATTCATTCTGTCTTGGTAAGAAATTACAGCTTGATAGTTTCTTGACATTGCACCAGCTTTAGGTTGATGACGGACAAAAGGAATTTTATTATCTGTATTTATGGTTTTAATTTACAGAAATACAATGGGCAACTAAAGGAAATTGGTTAGGCAAGTTCGAAACAATCTCATATTCGAGAGATGTCATCCGAAAGTAAATGATACCAATGAACGAGTTTAGATTTTACAGAAGACTCTTCCGTGTTACATGTAAAATGTAACCTCTGAGGAAAGGGTATTTTAATTATCATTTAGACATTAACGTAACCTTTTTATTATAATAACTCTATTTAATCTGCTTGATGTAAGTGTAAGAGAAATGCCAAAAGTCGGATATTTGACGACATGATTCCATTCTCGACGCATTAGAGTCTTCCTTCTTCTTCTTCAAACTAATTATACGAATCGGCACTTTTCCGTTACTCGTGTCGGTGTGATCAATTCGGTATACAAATGCATTAGCTAAGACAATTTAAATCTCTTAAAAAATTGGAATCCCTTTATAAATCTTTATATTTCTAGACTCATCTAAAGCCCTATTCATCAGCTGCCGAACAAGGTAGCCCCCGTCACATGAGAGAGGTTTTAGGATTCAACAAATGTAAGTACAAACATACATATGTTTCTTTAAAATAGCAATATTTGCTGTTGAGAAGTGTGTAGAAATGATTCTTATAACTTCCTTAACTTTGATGTTTTGACTGAGATTATAATGACATAAATTACTTAAAAGGAGGAATGAGTCTTTCCAGTAAATCCTCGATATTCATAAACATGTAAAGTGATTTAACAAAACGTATTATGTATCTGATGCATCTGTTATTATGTGGATGCTTTTTGTCATTCTTTCTTAAAAAATTATCCCTTTGTTTAACTTTATTACTTAAAAAGAATGCCCTTATTTCAGTTGCTGAAAAGGTGTATCTCGAAATGTACCTATATTGGTCATATTTCAACCCTAGAGAAAGGTTGGGATGCTGTCCAACCACTTTCAGACTTCAACAAATTATTCTCCAAAAGCTCAATCAAATAAATTTAAATATATTTCCAAACTTGAAAAGAAATAATAATAGAAGAACATAAAAAATAGAAGATATAAGGATGATCACTGAAAAGAATAGAAACAGTTGTGGAGTATGTAAGAGTGTAACGTGTATTTGCAGCATATTTAGGTACATCATGTAAATCATGTACATATTATATATATCCACAAATACACTAATTCGTTAATGGTTTTCTATGAAAGTATTATAAATTTACATATTATAAATGATAAATAATTCTAGGCAAATGTAAACGTAAAACGCTGGAACATTCGTGCAACGCAATGTAGCAATCCTTTCATGGCATCTACCCTTTTACAACCAGAGGCAAATGAACTGAATAGACAAATTTGTCAATGAGAATACAAGAAGTAAATGAATAATTAATTTCTTTATTTTTGTGGTGTGTGGCCAAAGATAATTCTTGGTAAAAATAATTCAATCCAGAAATGGAAAGACATTGTTACATCGAAATCATAAAGATGTCATTAGAAAAGTTTCTCGTGCCAATAAAAACAGATGCGATAATCGTTTCCCATGGGAAATCGAGATGGGAATAAAGGAAGCCCAAATATAAATACTATCAGTCAGAAAGCATAATATATCCATGTATCCAGCCTGACCGTAGGAGTCCCGGGGAGTCCCTCATTTGACGAAGGGGAACTAAGGAGACTGAAAGAGAAAACTATCTGATTTGATTAATTTTAAAAATGAAAAGATATTTGTCAATCTCAGATTGAATCCTAATGAGACTCATGATCTTATATGATATTATTCATAAATAAATAAGGGGAGATGTTCGGTTGTATTAACCACTGCCAGTAACGTTCGCTTCTCCGCCGTAATTTGGCCCCTTTTCCAGCAGTATGTATCAATACCAAATTTAATTCCACTAGTAATTTACAAGCGTATTCGTTTATGTCAGACCGATAGGGAAATCGGGGATTATATTTCCCTGTTAGAATGTGATAAAATATCCCTTTCAGCTATCAATTTAATTAACAAAATTTGTGTTCCATCTGAGACTTAAATGGATCCTCACTTGAGGGGAGGGCAGATTTACGTTACCTTTCTGATATATAATAGTAATTGACGAAATAGTAATAGTAATAATATAAATAATATTCATAATATTGACAACTATAATTGTTTAGAAAAACTTACAGAACATTCACTATTTTTACCCTTCAATAATAATTTCTGCCACCGTCTTTAAAGAGGATAATCATATAATGATAGACTGCTTATAAGAATGAGTTTTAATGGATTTTACTGGAAAATATTGAGAAAAGCTAAACTTTAAAGTCGTTTTGAGAATCCTAAAATGTTTTTGGGCTCAATGAGACATATCCGTCATGTTCACTGTACAGTTTGTCCTGTATTTTCTGCATCAAACATCGCATATTACTATTCAAGTTTTTGTTGGTTTGAAATAAGTGTTGATGATCTCAGATGTGCTCAATAGCCCTCTTTAGTCTTTCTCTGCCGAAATTTAGGACCATTTGTTACCAGATAGATACACAGGAAATAACACTAAATCCATCAGGAATTCAGCCGAATTGGCAAAGAATGAATCAATGAAGAGAAGAGAAGATGCGATCTAGATCATTGTTTTATCAATAAATTGTTTTAGCTTTGTGTTCGTTAGACTTTTAGTGTCGAGATACCATTGTATAACATCTAATTTTCTATGCTAAACGCGTCTTTGAAATGCTTCTAGGTCGTAAGATTTGACAATTTTAAGATGGATGGTCAATCAACAGTTATTGCGATTGTAAGAGTCAAAGGCATGGTGATTTTCACCATAATCTACATTTAATTGTTCCTTCAACGATTGTTTGATTTGAGATCCGGAGACGAGGTTCAGAATCACCCGGAACCTTAGGTGTGCGCCCGCCATAGATAATCCGGATCTGAATTCTGATCAAAAATGTTTAAAGAAGATAACTACACTAATCAGGAACTTTCCTTCCAGAGATTTTAATTGATGTCTAGAGGTTATGATCAGACTCTATCTCTAAAAATACATTTGCAATTGAGTTAACATATTTTTGCCTTCTGTGATTTATCAATTTCAGGATAAAACCATTCATAAATGATCCAGTTTTAGGTGCTTTAAGTCTTCAGATTTTATTTTTAGTTAAAATAGTAAAGTATGAAAATCAACAGTTGAATTTATACTCTTAAATTAAGTCATTCCAAATTTTAAAATTCAGTTCAAAGCGTTTAATGGTTTAATTAATTTCGAATCCAAACGAATAATTTTCAAACAAACTTTATTTCTCACGTACACTGAAATTTGAAACTTAATTATCACCAACAAAAACAAACACAAGGTCGTTTGCAATCACAATCAGATAATGCTGCGTTTAAACGACTTTAAAAAACAAATATTTTTTTTACAAAACTACTTCTGTTATAATTAAAACATATTTTTTTAATTTAAAATAAACATTTTTTGTCCAATCCGTAACAACGATGTTGTGAATCTCGACACAGAATCTTAAATAAACGAATTAAATAAAAAAGGTCTTCACAATTTAATATTTTAAACTGGAGAAGCCTAATTTATAATTATAAGGACTAAACTTTGTAGGCAGAACTTAACAAAGTGACGGAGTAGCGTCTAATTTTTAGAAGCTTCCATTTATAACCTTTTTCAATTTAACCTTCCTTTCAAACCTTTTTGCGCAATTTATTACAGAAGCCTCCCGATATATTTTAATGTTCTTAAGTTCCCATTTCCTTTTAGTAGAACAGAATTATATATAAGTGTCAATTTCATCCATCGATTATTAAAAGAACAATAAAACACGATTTTTGAAAATTTATTATTTGATAATTCTGATTATTAAAACAACAATAGTTGTGTGAGGAATGTTTTGATTTGTGTGTTGATATTGTGCATGTTTTATGATGATTCGGAATGTGCCTCTCCTATACAGATGGATGATTGGTGTTTACTTTGATTCCTACTCATTAAAAATAATTTAATTTAATTTTAAAGTAAAAAGATTTAAAATACTTTTTGAATGTATTATTTATTTTATAATGTAATTTAAAATTTTAATATATTAATTTAATATGTTATTTTTTTAAATGTTTACATTTAATTTCAACCAATTACATTCTTTATAATTAATAATTTTTAATAACAGATTTTCATTTATTGAAAATAGTTAGTATAAACTCAGAAATATATCGATCAAGAAAAATGTCAAATAGTGAATGCGCTTGGGATATTAATAAATGTTGTAAAACTCATATTGATGTTGTTAATAAGTTGTTTTCAAATCTTTTTTTTAATAATTAAAAGTAATATTTTTAATTTAAGTAAATTCAGTTTACCATAAGTTTTGATATTGAGAAATTGATCGTTCACCGAAGTAAATGACGGGTTTAAAAGAAAAACTGTGGAAAATTAATAAAGAAAACCGGACGATTTTCAAAGTTTATTATTTATTAGAGAGAAAAAATCTAAAAGAAAAGAAGAAAAAATCTAAAGTTTTTATGAATAATTATTAAAATATTAAAATTTACTACGATGATTGTATCCGATGCTTCTTGCAAAGAGATTGTATGTTGGGTTCTATTTTACTCAACTTCAGTCAAAAATCTTATCATTGAGTAATATTCCGCCCACTTCATTGCAACAGCAAATCAGTAATGTACTAAACAGTCCACTTTCGCTGTTTAGTTTTAGATAAGTCAATTCTCAAAATGCCCCCATGAAAAACCCAAATTGGCCATCGGAAGGGCGTTGCACCTATTGTTGGTAACACAACATTATACGTATCTCGAAGATCGCTTTAAGTGCATAGATATTTAGCATATCATGTCAATCTAAAACAAACACATTTTTCCAAAAAATTCTTACACAAAGATAAATAAATTAAATGTCTATAAATTTTATATTTACAACAAAATATTTTTTTTCAATTTAATTCATATTTTTTGCCATTAAAATAGTTTTTCACGTGTGTCATTAGAGAGACTGAAGAAATGAATATTCTGATGTGACGCAAGCGTAAAGCAGCCTCACTTCTGCAGATGAAACAAGCCTCAGTCTGTATCCGCTTTCGTTGAGCGAAGAGGACAATTGGGAGTCTGACAGGAAAAATATATATGCATATGTGCCCATCCTTGAAAGACACTGAAACGCGCTTTCGGGTTGCCAAACATTTTAATAAAAACAATCTTTATAAATCCCATCAAACAAAATAATTATGTTTGGCCACAACTTTTGCAGCAATTGCTCACCCGGAGATACACGAGATTCCCTCTCGACAATGGGAAAATAACACTCGTGTTCCATACGAAGAAGAAAGAAAGAAAATAAATTAAATTTAAACAATTGTTTCAAGTTGAAATTTAGATAGAAATTGAAGCTGCAGAGAAAATAGTTTGGATGTTGATGAGCAGTTTCGTCAGACAATCCATCTCATTGTCTCCAGTGACAAAACAGTGACGAAATCACCCTGTCTAAACAATCTGCCTGTTGGAAAACTGATTGAGGTAAGTTGGGTCAAATGCTAGTTTTCTGCCCCGTCTGAATGGGGGATACCTTTCATGTCGATGTCCCAATCGACCAAATGTCCATCGAGATTCCATTAAGCAGCTCCATCGCGACTATTCCAGCTCCCTGTCGTGAATATATCCTAATAGAATTTTCTTTTTATATTCATTTATTCCTGTTTTAATTATTTCTTTTGTCTCTTAATTTTATAAAATATAAATTCCGCATTTCGAAATAAAAAAATAATTTCTAATAAAATGTTTCATTTTTTTATCAAATTTTTAAAATGAAACAAAATTGTTAATGTACAATAGAGAGTTAAATTCGCATTATCAGTTAATATACTAATTATCCTCTTACCTTTATCTTTCTCTTCAATTTATGACGAGATTATCTAATTGATCATTTACCTCTTTAAATCTGCGATTCTTTCGCTGTTAGTACTCTTAGTTTTAGGACCAAATAAATCGCCAACACGAGTGTCGAGTTGGCCATTTAATGATTACTCCACACATAACCCTCAGGAGAACCAAAATGTACTTCAAAATGAGCGTGATTGAGACTGTGTTTTTGTAGAGGATCATGTGCGGTGGTAGTTGCTTGTTAAACATATTGAGGATCCATGTTAGCAGTGAGATCAGTGTGTTTGTGTTTGACCTTGTGACCCCCCGCTTAGGTATGACTGCTAAGTATGACAGATAATATTAGGATTTTTATGCATTTAGGATCTACATTTATTATTTAAATTATGTTTATCTGGATTAAAATTCCACAATGAAATATAAAGAAACCGCCAGCACTACTGGAAAACGGACCCTTAGTTTTACTAGATGAACATAAAATAATTTTAAGAAGTTTTTGCACATTGAAAATTAAACAAATATCAAAGACATGAATGCTCTTATTTCATGAGTACCATTTAATAATTGTTTGCACTCTAAATTGTTTCTTAATAAAAAGATTGAATAAAGCATCAGCGCCGTGTGGGTAGCTGACATCCTAACGTATTAGATATCCAAAGGGTCAACCATATATAGTAAACATTAATACATGTCAAATAAAGTAATATTATCATATATTGCTATCAATATGCTGAAACCTTCATGTATGATAATGGAATATCGCTTAATAATGGAATGAGACTCAATCTCCCCAAAGTGCCAACACTAAACGAAACAAACATAAAACAATTGTCGGACAAGATAAATTTGTGGTTAAGCAGAAATGTTTTTAAGTGTATTTCATGAACAGAAAATTAACATTATTAAATTCTTCTAAAACAAAATTTATTTCTTCAAACTGAAGTTCTTATGGAATCCATGAGTAAAGGTTAGTAAAAATATATGACCCTTTTGAAATATATTGGGAAGCCTGAGGACAATCTCAGCAGTGGTGACACAATATGTAAGACGGATGTTCCTTCTTTCAAAGAATCTTCAGTGTTAAAGCGGTGTTCAAGGACATCTACTTACAAAAGATAGTCAAATGGATTGAATTATGCGATTTTGAAGAGTTTTATGTTGCATTGAAATTTATTACACCTTCAAGAAATAAATTCGTAGAACTGAAGACAAAGTTTATTGATAATTTACCAATAAAAATTTTTATGTAATTCATTAAATTATGCACTCATATTATCGACACACTTTTGCCATTTCAGCGGCTGCTTGTTGAGGCTATTTAAATTGTGAGGGATAATTTTGAATATTGTAAGTTTGTTGTTTGTATGCTGTTTAGATTTGTGACTCTCCTACTCAGATGGGATTGATATGTTATTTGATTGATTATTTGAATCTAAATAAATTAATTTAATGATATTAAATTAAAGTACTAATTAATTAAAGTTTGATAATTATGCATTTTAATAATATTTTCAGTAAATGATTTTCACTTATTAAATTTAATATATTTTAAAAATTAATGTTTATTTAAAAAATTACATAATGTCTTTTTATCCAATAAAAATTATGAGAAATTAAAATGTAATATTAAAATTTCCACATTCATTGATTTTTTCATATTTGAATATTTAATCAAAAATTATATTAATCAAAGGAAGATGACCACTGAAAATTGTTGTGAAGAATCTGTTTGTGTTGTAAATAAATGTTTGCATTCAAATTGTGATGTTGTTAATATAAATAATAATTTTGTGAGCGAGAATCTATAAATTTCTAGAAAACCATTTTTTACAGCGTCTTCGAATTGAATTTCATCAAATAATTTTTCGAATACAGAAAGAAATGGTAGTCAGTTGGGGCTAGGTCTGGTGAGTATGGAGTTTGACGCAGAAGTTCAATTAGAGTTCCTGTAGTTTTGTCACGGTCTTAAGTGAAATATGTGATTTTGCATTATCGTGGAGCGAGATGGAAGTCAACCTTTTAACCAAGCGCGGCTGTTTTTCTTTGAGTTTCTGTATCAAATTTTCCAATTGGTTGCAGTAGATATCAATGTTTATTTATGTTTTCAATAACCAAGATAAGTAGCAATCAGAAAAACAACTGAGCAACGAAATGTTATGTCATTGTCCAAGTATAACTATTTGAATTTATGTTAATCATCCCTTCAAATGTCATACTTGACAATCTAATTAGCAATTTTAAGTGTTCAACTTCTTACAAGATTTTTGACGAGAGATTTTTTGGCTGAAAAAATTAACTAATCTCTAAAGATATCTTTAAAGACAATCATTACACAATGCTTTTCATTTCTCAAGGAAAGTGACTGTCTGAAGCAACAGTGGAGAAAAGGGTGTACTCACATGCATCTTTTCTGCATGAAGATATTAGATGAACAGACTAAAAATTTATATCAAAAAATGGTAAATATGAACGATCGGCTACAGCCGATTCGAATTAAAATCAGAAGTAAACATATTTATTTCACAACTTTCTAGCTTATAAAAATAGTTCTCAAAACTTTGTCGATGGTGGTCATAGATCACGCCGAAAGATTAAAGAAAGATGTCTTCCTTGCGGATAGCTCACGGTACTCACAATTTTTACTCAACTTCGAGCGAGTCAAACGACTTTCCGCTATAAACATCATTATAATCAGATTTCTTACGGAATAATTTTTTATTTGCATAATATATAGATAAAATAATATATTGTTTTAACATATCTTCTTTATAATATATAATCCGTTTTACAGATACACAATGAAATGCTTCGGACACATGCTTAATTTGTTAGTCCTCACAGTGGGAAGTTTTTACCTAACAATCCTCTCTATTTTCCTCTTACTTGTCGCATTTTTGCTCATATCTTTATCATCCTACAGCATCATTGTTCCTCACATCAGTATCTTTGCTCTAATCATTGCATTGTACATTCTCTCTCAATATGTACCGGAATATTCAGTTTCCTTCGACGATCAAAAATAGGCCTATGGATGAATCAAGTATTACAAATCATTATCATATTGGGAACAGCAACCGCGTTCTTTTGTCTTTTATTCGAATCAAAAGAAGACATTCACAAATCGGTGTCGAATAATTTGATCGGCTCGATCAACAGCGGATACTCCAGCAACCGATTTCTACAGTTTACCGTTGATAGTCTCCAGAATAGGTGGTCTTGCTGCGGCGTCTTGGGGAAGAAAGATTGGAAGGTTGTCCCCCGAAGTTGTTGTCGCCAAGGCGATATGTGCTTGGTTAAAGATGCCTTTTCACAAGAGTGTTTCACGAAATCTGAATCTCTGAAGATCACATTGATGCTGCTCGACGGATTTTTATTTATGATCTTATTAATACAAGTCATTTGCAGTTTTGTCTTCATTTACTACTTAAAGTAAATTATGGACTTGAAGAATTTGTCTTAGCAGATTTATAATAATCATTAATAAATTGATTGATCTTTTCTAACTTGTTTTACACTTTGATTTTTAATTAATACATTAGTAGTTTAAGTTCTTTGTAGAAATATTAATCATACTTTTAGGGCATCTGAATCAAGATACATCTACTCAGATTCTTTCGTCCATTACAATTAACAGGAAAGGTGTATATTTAAACGGCGGAATATATCGGGGGCGGAATGTTGTGTTTGGCATCTATTATTTGAAAGAATTAATTGAAACTGATACAAGAGTAACATTTTCAAAACTTCTTGTACAAATGGGAGAATGCATTAAAACTATTTCTTAAAATAATCTTGCAAATAGAAAACTGGGGCGCAAGTGGTTAACAAGGAATTAAGGAATTCTTTGTTGAGAGCTGCTCTCCGTGCTTCCTTTTATAAACAAAGGGATTCCTTTCTTGAACGCAATGTGACAATAGTAGAATCAAAATGAAGCATTAAATAGTTCGACGAACGAAAATTGCATTACGATAAAATCATCGCATTTGTTCAGTGGATTTAGTTAGCGTGATTTATTACAAAGTCCTACATACTGAATAACACTAATAACAGAAAAGGACTTTCACCAAGTTGACAAAATGCATCGAAAATCGCTATTTATTAGTCCATTATTAATCAACAGGAAGACCGTTTCCTTCTGTAAGACAGCGCTCGACCTCTTGTAAACCCATTTCTTTTTTTTAAAACATTTGAAAAATATTTTGCCAGGGACAAAATCTTTAAAAATCAGTAGCCGATTCACAAAGTGTTTTTCCATGAAATCGCACCTCCCTAATTCCAGATTTACATAGGTGAAAGTAAATAAACTTATATCTCACCGGAGGCGAAAATTTTTCGATTTAAATGGATTTTATTTGGATCGCAAAAGTTTATTCTAAAATGAGAAATTCTGTTTCAAAGTTAACTCCAAAAAACCTCTGTTATATTTACATAATCTAATATTAATAAAAAGTAATTTATATTTGGTGATAGTATAACAATCTTAGGGGGAGAATATAAAAATATGTTTGGTATGATACATATATCAAAATGAAGTAAAAAATAAAATCGAGTTGAAGGAAGAAGCTACTTATATAATGAAGGAAGGATCCAACTTTGCCACATATATTTGCTTATCTTTTATTGAAAGTTTCTGGCACGTCATACAATGTTTTACATTAAATTTTAACAAAAATGTGATTAGTGTTTTTTACAAAAAAGTAATGGAAGATGGTGTTAGTTTTTATATCAAATTGTCAAATTAATTCATTTCCCAAAAATATGTTTGATAATTAAAACAAATACACAAAAAATACGAGAAATAATAATGAAGAAATTGGAACCAAATAACTTAATATATATTTGACTGATAGTAAATTTGAATAATAATTTATTGATAATAACATTCTTCTTAACAGATATAAAAGTTTATAAGGCCATTTGCCTGAGAAAGTCTTCGGATGCGTGTTTTAAAACTAAATGATAAAAACGGTCATCCAGTCAGGACTGAACAAGGATTTGTATGGTTATATATTATATTTACCACAATATTTTAGCGGACAACAATAGTAACATCTCTTAAAGAGAAGTAAAATACAAATGATTAACAAGAGACTTTAAATGAGAGCTGTGATTAGGACTTGTTAATAGGAAATGATACTTTACTTTTATATAGTTTGTTTTAAGTCGTCTATTTATGATTGTAAAGCTATCAACTTTAACCAACATAATTATTGATGCTGTAACTTTATATGACTGAACAGATATTCTACATCATTAAGGGTAACATCTACCCTGGAGTCCAGTATGTCTGTGGTGATTACTTATGTATTATTTCTGTGTTGTGAAATATATTTATTCTTTAAAAAGAATAAATTGTGTGGAGGAATATCGAAGTATCTTAAAACAATTAAATTGAGATCGCAGAAATTTATAATATATAGAAAGAACTCTTTGAAATATATGTTTGAATAAATATAAAAATGTAATGACACAAGAAGCATCTGATAACTAAAATTGATGAAGGCTGAAAAACATCTAATCATATATTATATACATTTTTATCAAGATTAGTAATTATCCTTTTAGAGCTTACGTTTGATAGATTTACCAGATTTGATCGTTCAACGATCTGCGTAGCCAGGCTGCCGCACTTCATCTTTGGAGTTACTGAATTCGCTCGGAGACAAATTATATCGTCTCTAACCTTAAGCGGGCAAAGGCTGTCAAAAGTCTGCCGCAACTCTGCACTGTATAGCTCCCAATCGTCAATTGTGGTCCTTAAGAGGACCGTATTTCTTTGGTTATTATTTGAAGCACTTGAGGTACCACCGACGAAATAATCTGGTTGAAACAATTTCCCAAGATTCGAATTCAGTACGTAATCGAGAGTGGTACTATTCAATTCAACCATGACGCTGATCGGCACACATTCCATGAATTCCAGAAATAAAGTAAACATAAATTTTCTGTAATTTCAAATCATTGTCGTCTTTGTAAACAGCAGTGGTCGGTTTGACACCGTGTTCATTAGTGATTATTTTCCAAAACTTCGTGTCAATACTGTTTCCACAACTTTGAAATATTCTCATTAATTCATACCATTGATCATGAATGTCTTCACAAATTTTAGTAGGTGATGAAATGTCGTCAGTTTCTTTGATATGCAATCTCTGATCGGGAATTCTTACATGATTATCTTCAAATGTCTTTATAAAATAATCCACATTAAAAATATAGTCAAATGGCAAAGTTATCTGTTCTTTTAAATTAGACATTCAATTTCAGTTAATGAATATTTTTCTTTAATGAAAAGAAATCGATATCGTTAGTAATAATTTTATTTGATATCAAACTATTTTATACCAATTGATGCATTAAAACTAATGCAGAAAGCTTAGTTAGTCATTATATTTAAATATTAAAATCCTTTCGTATGTTACAAACAGGGTCTTTTAGCACACTGACTGGAGGGACTATACCCCCAAGTTCAAGATAAAAGTGAGAGTCTGTATCTTTAAAATTTGACAAGGCTATTTTTGAAATTAAAACCTTGAATAAATTTATATTGTATACTCATTATATGTGGCTTATTTTTTCCGTCATCTTTTCTCATTTTATGGACATATAGATACCCAAGAAGGTATATACATTAGAAAAGCATGATATTTCGTGTTTCCCTATCAATGAAATTGATGAATAGAAGAACATTCTTAATAGGCTCAAGTCTTTTATATTGATGGAACTATGGTTAACACTTTGTAATTAAAAAAGTCTTAAACATTTAAAAATGATAGTGAGAATGCATTTTACAAAAATGATATAAGTCGATTAAACAATGAAGTTCCACTAACTTCTGCAATAATTATAGCTTATTTTTGCAATGACTATTGAGAGGATTAAAGCACTCTTAACATTTTTGAATATTTAAAATAAGCAAATATCTAAAATCAAAAGTTCTTGAAAAGAATTTTAATTAAAAATATTTCTAATTAATTTTAAAAACTAATTCTCAAAAATAATTTAAAGAAATTTTATTTGATAAAAATGTAATATTTAAAATAGATAATTCTTTGAAAATCAAAGCCATTTAAAAATGTATTAAACTTGAAATTATTTTATAAATAATTAATATTTCAAACATTTAATTTTTTTTAAAATAAAAAAGTCATTAAAATTTTTATAATTAATATATAAATATTTCTAATTAAAGCTAAAATTTATATATGGATTTTTATAATAAAATTTTGATATCTGGTTTTGTACAAAATAAGAAAATATTGTTCCTCGTAAATTTGTTTGGAAATGGTTCATTGTAATAGAAATAAATATTTGTGTTATGAATTCTATTCTCGATCTCGAACCAAATAACATTAATTAGCACTATATCATCTAAGTCTGTATTATTTCAGCGTACTTTTCAAAGTAATATAGACATTGGAAACATTTCTCACATGAGCACCTCAGCTGAGACAACCAAAGCTCACATAATGATTACAATTAGTGGCAAAGGAGCCTGTCTGTTTGATCCTTTCAATGCTTTTGTAGAGTTCTTGTGAGTGAAAGAAATCCAAAAATGAATATTTATTCAGAAAGAAACTTTGATGTCAATTGTTTTTTTAAAGTAACACTTGTTTAATTGTTGTGTAATATAAGTTGAATCAGGTAACGTGTGTATCTACTTTTAAATCTAAGACCACTTGATAAACAAACTATTTCTTTGAAACTAAGAAAAGGACTACTTTTCTCCACGAAAAGGTTACTGTATTTCGGCCAACGGCCATTCAAAGATTACTTGTGTCCCCAGTTAATATTTCTTAAACATGCTCTGGTTACAAGAGACATTTGATGAGTAATAATAATCATTATCTTGCTCTTGGCTAAATATTTCCTTTATAATTTAATATTATTATTTTATTATCGCTAAAGTTATTAATAAAGACGTATGCAGTGTTGTTTCAAGAGTATTCTCGCCATCCAATACGACATACTCGGATAATAATTTATAAATTTTCGGAAATAGAAACAGTATTAAAATACAAAAACCATTTTTTTAATAAAATGTATTTTTTATAAAATTTACATACTGTGAAAATATATTAGATTTTATGTAAAATCTTTTCTTACAAATTTAAGCAATATTTAAGACTATAGAAACATCAATTTTTATATTTCAGAATATCGTCATCTTAGACGAATTGGTTTACTAACTCGGTAAAGGAGTCAGGTTTATTTTTCTAAACAAAGAAATAAAGGGGAAATTTATATTCTCTTATAAATGTGACCGTGATATTCGATTTTCCCTCAACGAGTTTGTCTGACCCCCTCCCTCGGAGTTTTACTAATCAATTTTTTGATAAAGTATTTATAGAAGAAAACTATTGTTTATCGATTTGGTTGATGAAGTCGCGCCAGTCACGCATATCGCGTGGAAAAGTCCCGGTTCTCGCCTTCCGCCACTCGAGGGAGCACCGGTAGGTCATCGAGTTAAATTTCACTGAATTCTAATGAGAAAAATCCCCACAGAATACAAATTGTCAGACAAATAAAACAGTTTCATAGAAGAAAAATCAAAGTTATAATTATTAATTCATATTCCGGTATAGAGGAGAGCGCTACTCGCCAATCGACATCAAAGCCAACTGGAATACCAGTTTCGTCATTAAACTGTTTTTCTCAACCAAAATGGACCGATGTTCGAAATTTGTATTTGTTTCCCAACTCAAAAATTTTTTCTGAAACATATTTACGACACTTTTCACAAATCATTTGTGGGATAATTTCTGTTTTTCTTTCGCCAGGGGTCGGTTGATTAACAGGAAAATGGATTCACTTTGCTTTGTAAGAGACAAATTTTCTCGACATAGTGCTGGGATAATTACTTTTCAATAAGGCTCCGTTATCTTTAAGAAATTGTTAGTTTGTGGTTCATATGATTTTTATCATTATCCATTCAAGCAAGCAATTCTGAAAAACAATGGGTCTCATTATTTCCAAATAAAGTATTGCAAAGGGAACGCGAAAGAAAGGAAAGAGAATATTGGCAGTTTTATATTATAATTATTATGTCGATCATTTCAAGGGTTGATATAAAACTATTAAATAAAAAATATTTTAAACCATGCTTTATGCGAAAAAAATCAAAATCGATTAACAAATTCGCTATTTTTAACAACTCAATCGATTTGGCGTAGATATTTTTGGTTTACAAGTTAACGGGTCGTATGATCGAGCCGGTTAGGGTGAAAAAATGATTAACCGATTAAGAGAAACATTTTAATATGTATTTCAGTACGGTGCAAATGTGGGATCACGATGGAATTATGCACTATTTAATCTTACTGAAAAACTTTTGACTCAATAATTCAAAGAGGTACATCATACAGATTCTCTGACAGAGTTTCAATTCTTAACTGAGAAGGTCTACAGAATTCCCAAAATGTTTGAAGGAACCTGAATCCTCACTTATTAAAAAAGTAAAGAGGACGACCATTTATTACAAAATTATCAATCATCAAATTTACCATATAAACCATCAAAATATCTTAACAATCATACTATCAACCATCAAATTTACCTCACCAATCTTCAAATTTACCATATCAACCCTCAAATTACCTTATCAACCTTATATTATATTATATTATGATGAATCATTATATAATCGTTCGTTCAAAAAGTGGTCGTAACCATGTTGCTATTATTGTGCACTCATCATGTCAATGTATTGCACTCAACATGTCAACGTATTACATTTATCATATTTTATATATGCATTTATGATGTATATATATAAATATATTTCATATGTTATATTTATTATATATTTTGCATATAACATGAATTTCAATATTAGAATGAAAACCTATATTTAAAAGATAAAATAAATAGTTACTGTGAGGAATATTTTTGAATGGTGTTCATGGTATATTGTTTGGTATGTTGTTTTAGGATAGTGTTCCTCCCACCCAGATGGAAGATTGATATTTTAAATATTTTAAAACGTCGGATTATTTAATCAATTATTAAAATTTAAACAACTAATTTTAAAATTAAATTAATATTTCATAAATAATATTTTAATAATAATTTTCTTAGAATAAATAACATTAATTTTTAATTTAAAGTATAATTTAACTCTATTTGATGAACGTTTTCTAGAAGGTCTGTCGTAATGTTTTGAGATCTTAGACCCATCTTCTGTAATCTCTCAACCATCATAGAATTGATTGACGAGATAGACTGTTGGAGAGTTTCTATCATTGGTGGTGTTGGGTTCTTGATCAAGATTAAAAATTCATTAACATAATTTTTATTTATAACTCAAATAACAATTATTTAAACATTTTTTCGTCGAGGAACTTTTCTTTCGTTTTCTTTTGCTCATATTCCTTATACATTAAAATATGGCATTATAAATACGGATAAGATATTTATTAAAAACGTTATTTT
Source organism: Girardia tigrina (assembly GCA_001938485.1). Taxonomy (NCBI): domain Eukaryota; kingdom Metazoa; phylum Platyhelminthes; order Tricladida; family Dugesiidae; genus Girardia; species Girardia tigrina. The sequence continues at coordinate 51,689 of MQRK01170284.1, forward strand.
AAAAATTGAAATTTTTTTCCATTAATTTTAAATATAAATTCAACAAAATTATTTTTAACTAAATTAACAAAAAAGAGTTTAATGTTTTATTTATTATCAATATTTCAATTTAAAAAACATCTTATTACCTAAAATTATTTTAACTATTTATTAGTTTCATTTCTTTTACATGTTTAATTAACTTTAAAAAAGATATTTATTATTTTAATGTTTTAGCTCATTTTTTTTAATTAAAAGTCCTTTAGTATTTAAACAATTTAAATACAAAAAATAATTTACATGATTTAAATTTATTATTATTTTATTTCGATTCATTAATTATAAAATTTTTAATGGCTGTTTCTATACATTTTTTTAATTAATTATTTATCGAATTTTTAATTGGCAGAATTTCAAAATGACTTTAAAATTTAAAATTATCTGTTTTTTAAAATTACATCTCTGGCAACAAAAATTTCATTAATTTATTTTTCAGAATAACTTTTAAAATTAATACAAAACATAATTATTCTTGGCTCTATATATTTCTTCTAAATCAATTATTTTAATAATCACTTATTTCCCAATTAATTTCATTTTAAGTTTTTATTTTACAATTAAAATTCAATTATTTCTGTAAATAACTTTTTAAAATTAATAAAAGATATTTTTTAGTTAAAATTGTTTAGAAAACTTTTGATTTCAAATATTTTCTTATTTTAGAAATTCTTTACAAAAATTAATTATTTCAAAAATTTTAAGGGTGAACCTAAACTTCACAGGTTGGAATGGTTGAATTTTCCGATTGATTTTTAATGTTGATGATGGAGGAAACAATAATGGACCTTCCATGGATTCACAGTTGAATGTCACCTTTGCGTTCAATGTCTATGATAAGGTTAGTTTGTATGAATAATAATTAATTTTTACCTGGATATTCATCATTAGCTTTAGAAATAAAGCATTAGAAAGGCAGATGGATGCAGTTGTTCAATCCGATCTGTCATTTGTGAATTTTTCCGGATCTCTGTCATGTGGTATTTAAGGTTTGCATCAGTATATGACAGAAGTTGAATTAGGTCCATAGTGAATTTGTTGGTACGTATTTTAAGTACTAATATTGCATTCTTCTTTAGCGTTATTGGTGTTAATGTTCTACATCGCTGAGATGTACTGAGTTGTGATGTCGATTTTTACATACACCCTTTCCGTGAGGTCGGATTTGAGAACAGGATCTATTCATAATTTTTCTACTTGATGTAGAGGTAACTGCATCTGACACAGTTTCTGCCTGTGTGCTGATTGAACATGTTACTGGATCTGGTTCCGTTTCTGTTTGTGTACTGATTAAGTCCTTGTTTTTGTTAAGGTTTTCTTTGAGAGCCATGTCATCATTTTCCTTTATTTATTTCTTAAAAATGAATGCAAATGTACCCATTTTCTTCAAATTCGCGTACTTTCTATACATCACAAATGATACATTCAAACAAATCAATAAATGAACTTCGATGTATGGGTTAAATTCAAAATTCCAATTCCCGCTTTATGTCTGTTTATTACAAGTGATACATTAAAATAAAAATTATCTTATGCGCTTTATCAATCTATGTTAAATCTTTGTTTATTTTTTCAAATGCTTGTAAGGTATAACTTTGTAAATATAATGGAAGCCTTTTTATCATATCTGCTTCTTCTCAACTACATGCTATGGCATAATAAAATATAGTAGTTATATTAAAAAATATAATGATTTTATTTTAATTATTATACCAACAATTATTTTTGATTGATTGATTTATTTGTACTTTGTGATCGTTTATATACTATATCAAATAAATAATTATAAGGATCAACTGCCTTGTTTATCAATTACCTTCAAACCTGCGCCATCAACCCATATTGATCAAATAAATAATTATACGATCAACTTTCGTTAATCAAATTAAAAATATTTTTTGAACTTTTAAGTTCCTGACTTTTTATATTGGGTCATTAATTAACGTTTTTAATTAATTAATTTTATTTTTATTTTTATTTAATATTTATTATTTTTTATATAATTAATTAAACTTCTTTTTCTTTTATTTATTCTTATTATTTCTTTCTTTTTTTATCTTTTATACAGCTTGTATATATATAAGAAATGTAATTTTATCTTTTCTTAATATAAATATTGCATTTATGAAAAAATATAATTATTTACTAATAATTATTAATTTGAACAAATACATATTAAAATATAAATTTAAAATATTACATCAACACGAGCTCACCAAAATCCTAACAAGGATAATAGGAGATTTCACAAATGTCTTCATATCTCGTTCATAAGCTTTCGATCAGTTTGCAACTACCTCAGAAACAAGGTCGAGAAAACGAGTGAGGGGCAATCGTTCAAGTACAGTTCCTTCTTCTTTGATAATTAGATTAAAACTCTCCAAAGCATTGTTAGTACTCGGAATAAAATGTTGATATCCTTTATACCAAGTGTTATTCAATAATAACCACTTATTATTGAAATAGTTGAGAAATTTTGGAAAATCTTTTTTCCATTTTTAAAGAAAGTGAAGTGTTACTTCTTCAAAGATTTCAGAAGACTGGGAAAGCTGTAACTTATTGATGTCTTCAAAAATAAATTCAGGAAAATCATTAGTGACCAATGTTTCAACTTATTATATTATTACACACATTATATTTTAGTACTTAATTTATAAATAGGGGATAAATAGGGTAATCGCAAATTACTTTTGAGAAGAAATAGATTAATTAGTATTTTTTTAATTGATTCTTATGTTGTCATTGGAATTACACACTTTGGAAAAATTTCAAATCAATCTGACTATTAGTGGGTGAAAAATCGTTTAACAATTTTGTGGCATATGGGTATTCCAGATTAATTATCACAAATTATTAATCAACTAACATTTGCATGCGATGTGTAAGAATAAAAAAGCATAATAAATAATATTGATAGAAAATTTTCTTTTCCTAAAACAAAACTGAAGAAAATGGAATTAATCGAAACAGATTTCCCAATTGATAAAATTTAGTTATTGTTCTTTTATTCTATTTGTTGGGATCCGCAGAGGGTGCCTTCCTTAACGTAGATTGATGGTAGTCGGAAGTGATTCTATATAAATGAGGCTGCTGGGAGAATATGAAATTTATGGTTGGATTACACATTTTAATGGGTAAATAATTATTGAGATTTGCTTAAATGAATTGGCAAACAACATGAAGATATTTCACAATGGATTTCTACATAGATTGAATAGTTTATGGAATATCAATTTACAGATAGTAAATAGTTTATATTTATAGGAATGGTGGGAATACTATTATCTATTTAGGATACCTTTTAATTTAGATTCTAAAGACTATTTTAATGAGATTATTACTATTTAATGATTTCAGATTTTAAACCTTGATTACTCAAATTTTACCCTAGGTAAATTTTGATTAGACATGAACACGTTTTAAAATTTTTTAAACGTTAAAACAATCTTCGTTTAGAGTAATTAACGTTTTAAAAACGTTTAAACGATCACTAACTCCATTTAGTAACATTTCGACTAAGCTATATTTTCTTGAAAGTCAATTTATTTCGGTAATTCCATGGATCATTAATTTATTGCTGTGAGGAATATTTGAATGTTTGATGTTTTGTGTTTGAATGTGTATGTTGATTTGGAAATGTGTCTCTCCTACCCAGATGGATGATTAATGTTTTAATTCTTATTATCTAAAAATATG